>JAPWLS010001940.1:0-72918 GCA_028551675.1 Tineola bisselliella
GACGTAATGTGGATAACTTACAATTAGCATCCGTTATATTTGATGTAATTTAAGACGTATCTAACTACAGTTAACGAACATAATTTAAGAGTCTTACTCGTTAAACGAGCTATTATTTTGCTCGTTATCGCTCCTTATGTGAGCTATTATGTTATGCGAGGTTCCACTGTATATACAATGTGTCTGATAACAATTATAATAAAATAACTTTATAATATTTATAGGCATTTATTTCTAAGCTCAACTTGTTCAAATATAAAATCTATATCTATCTATACTAATATAATAAAGAGGAAACATTTGATTGTTTGTTTGTATGTATTGAATAGGCTCCGAAACTACTGGACCGATTTGAAAAATTCTTTCACCATTAGAATCCTACGTTATCCCTGATGAACATAGGCTATAGAATATTTTCAAAAACGGATCCGCATGAAAACTTCAATAATGTAACCCAAAGTGTGAAAAAAATTTATTATATTGCGTACGCTGCGGAAATTATTAACAATAGAGCAAAGTGATGTACTACAGTTTTATAGAGGACATCAATATCTACAAAAAAAGTCTGCGATACCATATGTCTAACTATTACAGTTATGTCACAATAACTATTTTTTCATGTTAAAATTCATAGTACTTTATATCTTCATTATTACGTCGCTGGCAACAGCTAGTGTATATATAAATTACATATATATACAAAAAATATATATTGACGATAATAGAAATAGTTGTGTAAGTGAGTAAAAAGGTAACCCGCACGTGACCTATTTTGGAGTAAGCCCCTACTATGAACGTTTGAAAGTGAGATTACTAATACATTCAGATAATAATTATTATTTTATAGATACAAAATAACAAAAGAAATATTTACGTGTACGGTTTAATTAGAACTATAAATTAAAAGGCATTGTATGGTTTAATATTTTTTACTCATTTTTTTTTAAATAATAATAATAATAACAAAATTATTTATTTGTAACAGTCACAAATCGGCGAACTTAATGGCTAAAGGCATTTTCTACCAGCTAACCGGTCTGGAGAGATAATTGAAGAATGAAAGTAGTACATAGAGGAAGTTGTATTTATTTGTTAGTTGTATTGGTGTGTGAATATTAATGCTATAACATCAGCCATTCTCAAAGTGTGTTCCGCGGAACCCTAGGGCGAAAACTTTTTTGTTTAGTTATTTAGTTATTGACATTGATAGGTAATTATTATTATACTATATATTTTATTATTATTATTATTATTGTGTATCTTTTGTATTTGACTCCTCCTTTTATAATTATATTGATTGTAAGACCATGTAAGTGATTATGCTTAAATAAATAAATAAATTTTGACAATAGCAATTTGTTATAATGTTAGGTACTAAAGAATTATTGCTAACTTGTATATGTTTTTTTGCTAAGATGAATGTAGCTTTAACAAAGTTCATAGTAGGCGCCGTCTGTTATAGACATATTTCATATGGCTGTTAAACGCAAACAAAAATAATTGTCTCGGCCATTGTTACGTAAAACGAAAACTGTACAATCGAACAAATTATTGGTGATCCTTCTCAGACAATATTTTTTTACTATAATATAGAATATTTTTTTCGAATTCAATAGTGGCAGCTGAGTGACATTTAATTTTTTATTGTACGGAGGGAATTGTCATCTTTTAAAAGTTTTCAATTTTGATTTGCATGCGTTAGGTTATAATATAAAAAAAATCTAGTACGCTAATCAATATCTATAACTAATTTATAGCGGTCAGCATACTGGGGACGACTGTTACTTCAAAAATACATTTGAAGGTAAAACCCTACTACTTCAAAACTAGAAACCAGCTAGAGCAGCGGTTCTCAAACTTTTTTGGCGAAGGAAAAAGCCTTAATATAATTATAAAAACTGATTTATATGTATTTATAAATAATCATATTGCAATGTAATATTTAGTTGGAATATTTAGATGTAACCTTATAATCTCCCTTTGGTAGGTATTTTTTGCAGTATTTTAGCCCTAGGGTTCCGCGGAACACACTTTGAGAATGGCTGAGCTAGAGTGTCAATAAAATACAGACACGAAGTTACTTAGTATACTTATATACGCTCGTATGAGGCCAGCACTTGAAAGCCAGTCCAAACTGCATGAGCGAATCATTGACCCCAATATTTGATAGCACTGAACATTATTTCATGAAAGTTTGAAGACCATTGAGAATGTACAATTGGATGCAAAAGTTTAATAATGTTATCAGTCAAAATGCTTATAAAGACATATATATATGGGTCGCGGCTAAAAGTCCAAAGTGGGTCGTAATACCAAAAAGTTTGGGAACCACTGCACTATACTACAGATAAACTAGCAATAGTTTTGAATTGTATTATAATGTATCGATAGTAGAATAAGTATGAATAAAACTTGTACAAGTAAAGTCGTTACACATGTCAGTTATCCAGTCCACTGAAACTAGTGGAAAAAATTAAAGGGACAAAAAAAATTTCGAAATTCTTCGGTGATATTAAAAATGCTGTATCTCAGTGCAAAATTGTCGTATCTATTAAAAATGATACGAGGGATTTCTATTCACCATAATGTTTATTGACAACTGACAATTAAAATTATCTTAAAAGGTTGCATAGCCAACCTTTTTCAACACCTCCCCATAATTTTACATTGCATAATCTCCTTTACATAACTTTAACAATATATCACACAAAAAAAATTAAATTCATTCTCAATACAAAATATAACTAAACTCAATTTAAACGTAACTAACAGATGAAATAATAATAACTAAGAATTACAATGAAACTAAATCTAATTAGCTTAATCGATACTAAATTTTTCCATAATTTTTGTTTATTTGTTTTCCCTTTTTATATACTTCACTTATTAACTATAACTGCTCCTCTCGTAGACTTTTATAAGCATTAACTGGGCCCATAACCTATTAAAAATGATACGAGGGATTTCTATTCACCATAATGTTTATTGACAACTGACAATTAAAATTATCTTAAAAGGTTGCATAGCCAACCTTTTTCAACAGTATCGAGATAAATAACTATGCGTTTTAAAGCTTAAGATTTCTAGTTTAAAGATTTATAAGTTAAAAAATTCCACAAGTTACAGATTTCACAGGAACATAAGAAATAACGTAAAAAAAAATATTCCAATTTTTTTGGCATATTCTATTGGCTGCATGAACTTAGAAAAAATTTTTATTACTAAACCAAGATATGTGTCAAATAAGATATTTATTAAGCTTTAATTTGACGGTTTATTTTTTATTCTAGGTTGATTTTTCGCTGAGAAATTCAACTTTGAATACATAAAGACCTTTTTGTCTTTGACTAAGGATTTTTCGGCAACCAATGATCGTAAAGAAAAGTTAAATACTGTATTACAAACTTGAATAAATGAAACAATTTAAACAATATACAATAATAAACAATTGAAACGGTTGACCCTTTAATTTTTTCCACTAGTGTATGGTAAGTAGATGATAGACCGCGCTCTTAGGGGAATACTTATTAATCATTTTAAATGACATTAAGGTACATTAGCGTAATGTATTGAGTATCAATTTTTGTAGTAGCCTTTCATGTAACGATATGCTTAAGTAAAAACAATTTATATGTTTTCAGAATTTTTTATTATAGTTTTTTTACATGTAAAGTCACTAGAGTTTTCATTTCAGATATTATCTGTTTTTTATATCATAAACTAGCTGTTGCACCCGACTTATTATATGAATTATAGATATGAAGTTTAAAGATGTTTCATATGTCAATGACGCTTGTCTTTTATGGCAATTTTAAAAACAACCTTGGGTTATATTATGATAGTTTTAGTAAGGATCCTGTAATTTACATAGCCTATATTGATCAGTGATAATGTAGCATTCAAATGGTGAAAGAATTTTTGAAATTGGTTCAATAGTTTTTGAGCCAATTCGTTACAAACATACAAAAATACAAATCTTTATAATATTATATAAATAAATTGCTATATTCGGTTTCTACTTGCGATTATTATAATTAAATTTTTATTTATTTTATAATAATAGCGGTCGTTTGTATCATAATTATTAACTTAATTAAATACCTCACACTTTCTACGACTTAAATGTTTTGAAAAAAAAGCGACTGTAACCCATCTTTTACAATTTTAGCTCTTTTAAAATCATACTCAACTAACCTCAAAAATTCAAATAGTTTTATACTGCATTATATATAAAAAATAAAAATGACAGACGGAAATAAAAATAAATATAGAAAAATTCTATCTAAAATATAGAAACTATAGTAAAAAAATATTTTTTTTAAGTAAAAACTATCCTACGTTACTTCTAGTACCTCCAAAAATATGCGTACAAAGTTTCATGATGATCGGTTAAGCAGTTGTTGCGTGAAAACGTAACAAACAAACTCACATTCACATTTATATAGTAAGGAGAGAAAACAATTTTTTTATTTTTTTATTTATTTACTTTTAGTAAATGGGCTCCAATAGAGCGCTTTTACTCGTCAATACATATGCAAATATAAATGAAATAAATTTATTAATTTAATAATTATTAATTTGATTTTGCTGCTGTATACTGGCATTGTCCAATTACATACTAATGTCATAATAATATATAATAAATCTACTATGATGTAGAAGAATAGCTGCTGTATAGGGGCATTGTCATCCTATTGTATACCTAAGGGTAAACATAAAATGCCATAGATTATGTCCAAGCTTTTTTATCAGTAAGATATTCATCTAACGTGTAATATGCATTACCAAGTTCCAATTCAGCTTCGGCATCTTCAGCGATTGTTTCCATGACGTCACACCATGACGCCTGACGTGGACGTGTAGCGCCAATGTCAGTGACGTCACGTCTTGGCCATGTCACGTGGCGAGTGAGACACGACCCGTTGCACTTGCGTGTAATTTTAACGGCTTAATTGTTCCCGTCTACGAAAATTATTACAATTCGGATTTTTAATTTTCGAATTTATACTGTTTTTTTTTTAAATATTTTATCTATAGAAACAAAAGAAAAACTTAATATCTCTTCGATGTCTAATGTTTAGAATTGAAATGAAAGTAACTTAATATTTAGATAGAATTCATTTGTTTTATTGAAGGTTATTACGAATTTAATTTTATGTCTTCTGTTCAGATGTCCCTCACGAACACGTTTCAACAAAAATAAGGCTTATTACGATTGAAACATTAATTAAACAGCAGTAACTTAAAACTTCATTGTATTATTTAAAATAACTATAATAAACGCAGTTAATCGTAAAATTTTGATAGTATGTAGGATAAATGTATATACCAGGGGGGACAAACTTGCAGCTCTTTGAAGGATTATTTGTGACTCAGTGTTAACTAACCAGCATCTCAAAGAATTACTGTGAAGTGCTGTCACTAATTATTCACCAAATTTGAAGAAAGAATAATAATAAAAATTATTTATTGCGCTTCAAAAACAATTGGCACAATTAGGAGAACTAACCATTAGGAGAGGAATGCGGTGAATGAGGCGCAAATATAATTAATAATAATAAAATAAATATATTTAATTTTTAAAATTTAAATTCAATAGAAACACATATTTTGTTAATTTATTTATATGTTTTCATTAAATATTATTTCTGTAATACCTTTGTTTGCACACCTTTAAAATACGTGTTTAATTGCGATTCGTGAAAAATTTCAAATTTTGAAAAATGGCTCGGACTATCAATGTGCTTGGCCATCCCTGGCATATACTTTACTTATAACGAAGCTTGCTATCCGATTATTAATTATCGCATTTAATTTGATTCTTTTCGATTGGTTCACAGACAGAGTGGCTGCAATGCTTCTCAACAGCTCTCTCCATTTACGAACCGCGTTCTAGCTTAGCAAGCCTATATTCCAGCTTAAATGTAGAGTCATAGTTTAAGCCGGATATTGATCAGCTTATCCGGAAATGTGATAGTTGTCATTTGCCCCTTATCGGCTGACGTTTGAAGCTACAGTTTTTTTAAATTACAGGTTTATTTAGGCGTTTATTTTATTTTACTAATACCAAATATAGGATGTTTTAAAAGAAAGTTTACATTTGTTTAGCTCCGATTTACAAAATATAGTCGAACCTCGCATTACGAACATAATTCGTTCCGGAGTCTTACTCGTTAAGCGAAGCAGTCTTAACTAGCTAACGCAGAGTTCTAAGTACAGACTGATGTAGCAATAGCATTCGGGGATTCCCCTATCCACGTCACTCGTTATGCGAGCTATTATATTACAATTTATTTTGCTCGTTATGCGAGGTTTCACTGTATAAACTTTCTTTGACACCTATATATGTACATATAAAAATGTATATAACCGACAATGTACTATCCATCTCTTTCAATCGTATTAAACACAATGCTAGAGTAAAACGACCAGCTGATTACTGAATTTACCTATGTAAATATCTTTTACCTCCATATGCTACGTCTAAATATAGTAATACGTCTTTTTGAGTTAAAAACAAAATTGCATATTTCTAACGTTCCGTTTTACGAAGAAAAGTGTTTTCATAATAAAATAATTTTCGAGAATTTATTTTAAAAATATATACAATAATATGCCGCTTAATACTGTCAACAATAAAACTACAGCAAAATTTAAAAATGAGTTTAAAGTTTGAATGCATTGTAATAGTATTCTAAATTGTAAATTTATATAAATAAATAGCTCAATAAAGTGAATTGTTTTTGGGCAAATAAACCTCTTTAACTTTACTAACCAAATGGAGCTATTAATCCATTCCTGTCCTTTCCTATTTTTAAGACACTATATTCAAATGTTTTTTAACACGCTTTTATTAGCTTGGGTTGTATGTATGTATGTAACGGAATCTTTGAGCATAATTTTCACCAATTTCCAGCAGTCTGATTAATTTGAAACTTTGCATACGTATTAAGGATCGATGACAATGCAATAATTTAATAACAGTTTCCCATTATCCTTATTAGGATTTATAAATTCTTTTATAGATCCTGTGTAGTGGAGTAAAAGAGATAAAGCTAGCGCGCGTGTTTTTTTAGTTTTTTAAACTATTTAATATTATTTAACCTATTAAGAGTTTTATTTTTTATTGTTTCTGATGAAATTCGTATTTTTATACCATTTTTCTGATGAAATAATTTTTTTCCGCTGAGAAAAATATTTACGTAATTTTAATGTAATTTTTTCATATTGATCATTTTTGTTGCCTCAAAAAAAGCATTATGTTCCGATTTTATATACCGTAAAAGAAAACAGTAACCAACTTCAAAGTACATAAAACTGATTCTTAGACTTCTACCAAATATATATATAATATAAAAATAAAAACAAAATATAATTTATATCCCCATTGTCATATGTTATAGGACAGGCTGACTCAGCGTTAAAGAATTTTTTTTTGTCATATTATTTTTTCTTAACGTATTATGAACTTAATTTAAAGATTTCACCAAAAAAATCCAATGTTTTCGACTCTTGGGAAGTAATGGGTTAAAGAGCCCGTGTTAGAATAGGCCTCCGTAGTCCATGGTCTTTATGTTACCCATATAATAAAGCATCACACTGAACATTCTCACGGGAGAATATCATATACAATTGGTCTTTTCAACTTTAATCATAATTAATGAGTTTACGAGCCACAGAAACTACTATAGTGATGTCCCGTTATCGAGGTCGATGTTATCGATATTTAACTTATTTCAATAAATTACGTGTTGAAATAGCAACACAAATATTTTTGTCTATTACATCTATATATATAAAACTCAAAGGTGACTGACTGACTGACTGACTTAGTGATCTATCAACGCACAGCCCAAACCACTGGACGGATCGGGCTGAAATTTGGCATGCAGGTAGATATTATGACGTAGGCATCCGCTAAGAAAGGATTTTGATCAATTCCACCCCTAAGGGGATAAAATAGGGGATGAAAGTTTGTATAAATCTTATTAGATTTTCGACTATTGAACTGAAATTAAAGATTGGAGTTACTATGATGAAGACGTTTTTACACACGGTAAACAAAAATAAAGCCGCAAAAACTATATCTAATTAATAATAATACTTCTTAACGGGAGCGAAGCCGCGGGCAACAGCTAGTTTATAATAAGAGATGTCTATGGTCAGTGGTTGAAAATAATATTGATTGTAAAAAGTCGTCATGTTCAATGTATTAGAGTTTTGTTAAAGACTATAATAAGAAGATTGTGATGTGTTTTACTGCCAACATTATTCAACATTAGGTGTTTCATTTTAACGTAAACTAAAGCGTTGTTGCAGCGAGACTATTAACAATATGGGAAGCTGAATTATTTCAGAATACCGTTTCAAATTCAAAAAAGTTTACATGTAGTCTTTCATAATTTACAAAACACAATTTAAATTTCAGTTACTAACAAATTTTTGAACGAATTTATTTATTATTACTTTCCATTAATTAAGTTTCAAATTCCCGCACGCATACGTTAAATGTCAAAATATTTTTATCGATATAAACTCGTAGCATCACTATCCCGTAACTATTTCAAGGCCTCTCTTCATCCGCAATTGACACTGATCTATTTATTTTCCTATAAGATAATAAATATGAGGAATAATTTAATAATTATAATGTATATATTATTTTTTATATTTAAACGAATAATTTTCCTATGGAAATTTCATACGACAGATTTATTGTAAACTCGATTAGACCTTTTTAAATACCCGCTTAGAATATTCTAGAACTATTTCTTTATATTTTTATCACATAAAAAACTAGAATTTAAAAAAAACACGTAAATATAAACAAACAAATAAAAATCCTTGACTCTATTCGTAATACTTATTATTTGTTCACTTAATTATTATTATTAAACAAAACTAAACGCAATTAATACTAGATTTACCAGCTCAAATATACCTATTTCTACAAAAACCAAAAAAAAGTATATATTTGTTACAAATATATATAAAATAATATAAAATTCATAAAACTAATTCTTCTGTTATAAATTAAAGAAGATTAGATGAATTAAAGAAAATGTTAGATGCAGTAAGAATTTTAATTTGATCTTTTTGACTGGTCTGGTAAATCTGGTGTTAAGAATACAGAAATAAATAATACAAAAACGATAACATTTTGTTTCTATAGAAAAAATCAATCCATCAATTTGTTGCTAAAAATACATTTATTGACACATTTGAAAACACTTAGACCGAAAACATCATTAAAAATTAAAAAACAAACGACACCAAAGCGGCGGCGGAAACAATGAAAAACACTTGTCAAAAATTTAATGTTCGATCTGATCGGTTCTTATTTTAAATACGTAATAGAAATAACCGTTACATATTTGAAAATGGAACACGCGTGCCACCGGACAGCTTTCCACCGAGTCACTGAAAACCACGTGCATAACAAACCCAATCAAGAAACGTTTCATGTGTAAAGTGTACAATGAAAACTCACCTTTAATCTAGGAGTGTAAGCACGAAAATCCCATAAACAACAAACACTGAATTTCCAACAATAGCCTGGGAACAAAAGGTCGTAACGCTCACAACGAGGTCGAGTTAAATAAAGCTCTAATTATGAAACTATAGAATGTATTTTATTTTGGTATTGATTGTTATGTGTTTATCAGTTTTAATTCGGGAAAAAACGGGATAACTCGGCTTTTCCTGCGAATTCGTTAATGCGATTTCAAGACGTTTATATGCTAAGTCTATGATAATTCACAAAGAATAAAAGCGATATTTTTTGTATATTTTATCTTGTAAAAGAACTCGGGACAATTTAATTCCCTAACTCGAGTGAATCACTCAAGAGTTTGAGATTCGAGTAGAGGATTTTTCGAGGAACATCTAAAAATACAAGTTAGAACGTAATTAACCAATTGTACGATATAAATACATTTTATAGCTTATTTGTTTAAGATCGTGTTTTGAACGTTCCTTCCGGTTTTATTTATTTATTTCACCTACCCACAAAATTACATTAACACATTATACAATACAAATAATTAAATAGTTTAAAAACCTAAAAAAACACGCGCGCTAGCTTTATCTCTTTTACTCCACTACACAGGATCTATAAAAGAATTTATAAATCCTGGCGGTCCTAATAAGGATAATGGGACACTGTTATTAAATTATTGCATTGTCATCGATCCTTAATACGTATGCAAAGTTTCAAATTAATCAGACTTCTGGAAATTGGTGAAAATTATGCTCAAAGATTCCGTTACATACATACATACATACATACAACCCAAGCTAATAAAAGCGTGTTAATAAGCGCTACTATTATTAATTAAATAAAATTTCAATTATAGGTTAAAACCACATACGATTCAAGATGATAAATACAATGTTAAAGTTAGAATTAATGGGAATAATAATAATAATAATAATAATAATAAAATGTCCAAACCAATATTATCAATGTATCATGCTATTTATAGTGTATTATAAATATTTCTCCTGATTGGGAATCAAACTTAGGCCTCTAGAGACTTGACAAGTATTTTATTATTGGAAGTAGTTACTTGCTTTTGTATACAAGGTTTTTTTTTTAAATAACAAATAAGTATATATATATATAAAAAGTTCCATGTTAGTATACTCAGTCAGTAGTGTCAGCCATTCTCAAAGTGTGTTCCGCGGAACCCTAGGGCTAAAATACTGCAAAAAATACCTACCAAAGGGAGATTATAAGGTTACATCTAAATATTCCGTAATATTACATTGCAATATGATTATTCATAAATACATATAAATCAGTTTTTTATAATTATATTAAGGCTTTTTCCTTCGCCAAAAAAGTTAGAACCGCTGCTCTATGCTATTGGTATCCAGGACCAGAATAACCCAGACCCAAAACGAATCTTTTGTTTCTAAATTCATAGTATCACATTCCTAATTTTAAAAATTAGTGCTTCTTCAAGTAGTGCATTATAATCATTTCGTAAGGGCGGATCAATACTCCAACTCTGTAAGCTATTTTTGATTTGACTTAGACTGAATCACGACTGTGTTATATGAAGACGAAATATATGCGTTACTATATAATAGAGATGTTCCGACTAGTCGGCCACTAGTCGGTAAAAAGCGCCGACTATCCGGCTTCTTACTTTGTGTCTATTTCTCAATAAAATGAATGTGTTACTTCCTTGTAAAGAAAATATATTGATGACATTTATCAAACAAAATTAGTATCTTAATTAAAAAACAAATCAATATAATATTTAATGACATATATTGCAATTCTGCGTGATGATATTTGAAACTATCGTCAAACTAGTGAGCTGTAAAACTCAAAAAACTTTTTTTGTTATTTATATTTGTCCACATGTCAGTAGTGACTGAAATTGCAGCGAATCAGCTGTAAACGAAGCATCACGGGAATCCCCTAAACCGTAGTCGGCTTGGCCGATTAGTCGGCTTATTTACAACCGACTAATCGGCTAGTCGGCTAGTCGGCCAAAGTCATAATTGGCACATCTCTACTATATAATGATTTTAATGACTTATTTAAGATTTTAGGTTTTTGACTTTTGTTCTGAAAATGTCATCTTCCTTTTCTTTTGTCTTTTCTTGTCAACAATGCATTGTGATTTGTAATTTTATGTCGAATTCATGATTTTTGAAATCGCTATATCTTGGGAAGTAGACATGTTAGGCGAGTAGTGTAAAGTGTAGTTTTTTTTTTCAGGAACATGATTTCTTTCAGGATATTTCTTTTTGGAAATCGCTATATCTTGGAAAATAGACGTTTTAGGTGAGTAGTGTAAAGGATATTTTTTCAGGAAATGTTTTTATTTTTAGATTTTTTTTATACATACATTATGTTCTAAATATACTGTGATTTCAGATAATATATACATTGTATTAAGAGTACTTAGGTAAGCCGTCTAAAGTCTTAACCCTTTTAGTGCCATACATTTTTACAACTAGCTTGGCACTAAAAGGGTTAATTTTTTTTTGTGAATTATTTTATGTACAGGCTATGATTGACGAGTTCCTTGCGGCCTTCTTCTCGTCATACGCCTTTCCGAAGCCATTATAGAATCTGACGATGAGCAAGCGCACGCCTTTAGTGCCTATGCTAATAAACGATTATCATTTCATGTCATTTCAAATTAACAACAAAAAAATCATATGACCTACGTCTTAAATGATTTAGTAGTAACCCGGTATATTCACAGTATGTAGAACGTAAGTGTACATACTACATATCGACAATCGAAGGCCGTGAATGTGTAAACAAAATGGAACCAGGTGTGGTACATAGATTAGATACGTATGTAGATGTAACACTGAATAGTTCGTATTAAAAATACATTGGTACTAGGATTATTGGGAGATTCGGACGCCTGTAAGGTTATTTGGAGAAACATATGTGTAGATAATAATAATAATGCAGATTAAAATATATTGAAAATATAATTATCACAGTGCATTATGACAATAAAAGGAAATGAAAGACAATAAAAATGACCGTGACATAATAAATGTCGTCGACGCGAAACCGAAGCGACCACACGTATCCTGATGATGCCACGTGAAGTGGCGAAACGCGTCGAGACAAGTTATTGAATGTTGTAGCGGGAATTATAAGCAAAATAATTTTGAATAATTTCCTAGAATAAATGTCAAAAACCTTAAAACTTCTTAAGTATTTTCAGCTTGTAGAAGCGACCACAACTGTTATATACTGATGTATAACATAGATTAAAAGATTCAATCTAAGAAACCTTGTCTAATAAACCTCCTAAAAATAGTGTTGTAATTACGTTATCATACTAATAATTGATTACTTGTATTACAATTGATGTGTCGATACAATAATTAATTGATTAATATAAATCAAATTTTATTTATTATCTATTTTTATTTTCTATACAAGTCGTAAAATTAAATCAATTTATAAGTGGCAACACTCTTTCAGAAAACTGGCAACATTAAAAAAATATTTTGACATGTAGAGCTGTCAAATTAAACATATAAATATAAAAGATATAAGAAAGTCTAAAAGATAATGTTAGTAAAGCGACTGTTAGTAAATAATAAAATAAAATAATTTAAATAAATAAATTGTATTTAAAAACAATAATAAAAAAGTGTGTGAAAAGATACATTATATTGTAAGTAGAATTTAATGGAACAAAAAAAACTTGGTTTAATAACATAAAATACTTCACGTGACTTATAGTAACGTTTATTTCTAAAGCCGCGTCTCCTGCTCCTGTGTCTTCCAAACATTAGACAAAAACATCGAACATTGGGGCGTGGCCGTACACATTTTTGTATTCATACACAATGTTTTTTGTTTTCCGTGGTCGACGGAAAGCAAAAACATTGTGTAGGCCACGCCCCAATGTTCGATGTTTTTGTCTAATGTTTGGAAGACACAGGAACAGGAGACGCGGCTTAACTTCGACAGACTAAAGGGGTTGGAGTTCATTAAACATCTGGAACTTAAATTCAGACTCCAAAACCTATGTGAAAGAGTGTTTGGCTAAACCAATGTAAAAAACTACATATAACTAAAATTACTTGTAAATATACCTATAAACATAAAACACTTCAGCAGATCGCAAAAAGGGCAAAATTAAATAGAGTTTTAACACTCATTGCTCGACTATTGATCTTTTTATTTTAGTAATATTAAGCAATTAAAATATACCTAACTGATTCTCTGACTGCAGCAGACCAATCTATAACACTGTTATCTCATTATAATTGGCGAAAACGTTATTTGGCTTGCTAAAATGCAATGCCCCTATACGGCAGCTATTCTTCTACGTTATAGTAGATTTATTATATATTATTATGACATTAGTATGTAAGTGGACAATGCCAATATACAGCAGCTAAATCAAATTGATTTAATAATATATTTCATTTATATTTGTATTTATTTTGACGAGTAAAAGCGCTCCATCGGAGCCCAATTACTAAAAGTAAATAAAAATAAATGAATAAAATAAAAATTATTAGAAGGCATCCAGAACCTGAGAGACCTCAATGAGAAAAAGAACTTGAAGTATCATTACTAGCAGATTAATAGAAAAAAAGCTCGTGTTAACAAAAGCTCACAATAAGTAAACAGTACAACTTTTATTATTAGTTTTAGTTGAACTTCAGAAATAACTTTCAGGGCGCAGATGTGTGCAGATGGAAGGAAGTTCTGTTTCGTCATTTCATATAATAAAAATCCTAACCATATTATTTGTCGAAGCACTCTTTGGTTTTACGTCATGTTAGGTCAGGTACCAGATAATAGTGACGCAAAACGAAGCGCCGTAAAACGAGGACTGCCTGTACTGTGTGGAACAAAGAAATGTCAAGGAGCTTAATGGGTGCTTTAAAATAAATATTCCTTTTTTAAATAAATTTATAGTAAATAAAAAATATACTTCAGAAAACATAAATAAAAATATTGCCGAGATATTAGCATGGTATTGAGCATAATTTGTTTGTGTAGATTCTTCGTTGTTGTATTGAGTATCTCAGAAACCATTATAAAGGGTTTTTTTTTTCATGAAATGGCGAATTATACATAATTTTTTTTTTATATAATTTCTAATGTCAACGTTTATGAGTGAGAAATTTTATACTTGATATTCAAAGTACAAAAAAAATTTTTTTTCTAAGTTACTCGTCTTCGAATTAGTTATTCTTTGTCAATAATATTTTAGGATGCCCTTCGCTAGTCCAGATTTATTACTTCCTAATTTGTTTATTAATTAATAATTTTGCGTTATTTTACATACAATAATCATTATAGGATACGTTAGCAATTGAATAAACATAAATTACTATAGAACCTTGGAATGATTAGACGGATTGTGGTCTATGCCAGGCTTTTATAAAAAAAATAAATGTCATCACTGTCATGTTAAGTTGACGTACATTTTGACATTAATGTATTATAGGAGCGGCATTAATAAAAAAATTTTGTTTCGACTCAGTGCGTTATATACATAAGCTTTTACCCGCGGCTTCGCTCGCATTTAAGTCATTAAATAAGTATCAGAGATCATTTCAATAGAAATGAATCACTGAGATTCGAAACAGCTGAAACTGTAGTAAAAATAATTTTTTTTTAATAAAAACTATCCTATGTTACTTGTAGTACCTCCAAAAATATGCGTACTAAGTTTCATGATGATCGGCTAAGTAGTTGTTGCGTGAAAACGTAACAAACCAACTCACATTCACATTTATAATATTAGTAGGGAGTAGGGATGGGTTTGAGTTGTCCTCGTCCTGCCCATAGTAGAATTTATTCTAATATTAGTCTTGTATATTTTCCGTTTTAATTGATTACTTTTATGCCTTAAAGTAATCATCATATTAATGATTAGTTTTAAGAAGGAAAAACAGTGAGGATGGACTCTACTTAATAACCCAATGTCGGCTCCAAACGTTCAATTGAATGACCCGATATATAAAAAAGTTATTATTATTGATTGCAGCCATTCTCAAAGTGTGCTCCGCGGAGCCCTAGGGCGAAAATACTACAAAAAATACCTACCAAAAGGAAATTATAAGGTATATCTAAATATTGTCACATAAAATTTAAAAACAGTAATACGTATGTATAAATATTACGTAATATTACATTGCAATATGATTATTAATAAATATATATAATTTTTATTTTAAATTATACTAGGGTTTTTTTCTTTCGTCAAAAAAGTTTAAGAACCGCTGATTTATTGTATATTTGTATTCTTTGCTTATTCTTTCATTATTGTATTTATTATTATTAGGTGTGTAAGTGTTCTTATATTTTTTCTCATTTCTTTTTAATTTTGTTTTTGATCAGCACCTATTCTTTCCGAATACAACCTCTCTGCTGGTCCTAAAGGTTAACTAGCAGACAATGCCCAAAGGCTTTAAGTTCGCATTTTGTATGAAAGTGTAATAAAGTTTTAATAAGATATGTATTAACAATAAAGATCATTTCTTAGGTTCCATTATACAAACATACATATATATGTGTACTAGATACACAGAAAAATTGAACATGCTAAATAATGTATCTTTCCACTCACTTGTCGTGTATCCGAACTCATCTTCTTCTTCAGAATCTGCCTCTTTCTCATCTTTACTTCTCTTTATAGCACCAGCTGAGGCACGATCGATCTGGTAGACAATGATATATAGAACTTATCAAGTCAGCTGGCATAGTGGGGGCTACTATTAGAGGCAGATGCAGGGGAGTTACTTTGGACGAAAATATGTTTCCTATTGAGAAACGC
This sequence comes from Tineola bisselliella, assembly GCA_028551675.1. Taxonomy (NCBI): domain Eukaryota; kingdom Metazoa; phylum Arthropoda; class Insecta; order Lepidoptera; family Tineidae; genus Tineola; species Tineola bisselliella. The sequence goes on from JAPWLS010001940.1 coordinate 16,293, forward strand.
TTACGGGCGTGGTTATGAGAGTGGTAGGCAGACTGACATTTGACAGGACTATTGACGGGCTTATATGTCAAAATTCAGATAAGCTGCAGAGGTGACAGCCGTATCACGAAACTTCGGATATGCCCGAGTAGCCCCCAGATGTCAAGTTATAAAATGAAATTAAAAATAGTTTATTAACACAGGCACTAAAGGCGTGTGCTTGCTCATCGTCAGACTCTACAATGCTTTCGGAAAGACGTATAACGAGAAGAATACCACAAGAAACTCGTCAACATATTTTTGTTTAGTTTAGTTCCATTAAATACCGTTAATAGCTGTCATTTGTTTTGTACGCTATTGTGCTCACCTCGATTCCTTTCTCAGAATAAGTTCTTCCACCAAGCTGTCTCTCGTCTACTTCATCATCACTGCTCTCGGAATCGGAATAGACTGGTTTAGGAGTAATTTCCACTTCTGCTTTCTCCTTATCATCAGGGTCTGATGTTACTGTTATCTATTTAAATATATATAAATTCATTATTATTATATATTCGTTATTCATTAAAATTCATTATAATAAAAATATTGGATTATTATAGATTGAGTTTTCAAATGGATACAGTTTTTGTAGGTATATAAGCTATAGAAAGAGAAACGATCACGGTGTCGTGAACGGTAAAAGAGATATCTACATCCCTTTCACACATGCCTCAACTTCGACACGATAACAATATAGTTATCTCTTTCTAATGATTGCTTCTTCCAGTTCAAAGTCCAATCTGTATCCATTTGATTATTCTTGTTTATACATATGATATGAAGCATTTAATTATTTAGTTATTACAGCTAATTTATAGTGACAGTACGGAATTTCACCGCACTCCGCCTAGTGTTAGCAAAAATGCGGTCAATGAGTGTAGACACAAATGTCTACGCTAATATTATACCTAGTTACTTCCAAACTGATTACCTTTATCTCATGCTGAGGAAGAGCAGGAGGCAATGGCGCTTGTCCCTTGCTCCTGGCAGAAGGAGTGGGCGAAGACGGCGGTGTAGACGCATCGACATCAGACGAATCTGTATTCTAATGAAATTATCTTGGTAAATGGTACCTGTCAGATGAACCCCGTCTCCTTCTAATAATTAGGAGGAAATACAACTCACCCAAGCCAACAAACTCTGAACTGTCAAGGTGACAGCATCTCCAGCAGCCTTAATAAGCTCAACGGCTCTGTCATGAGGAGCTGTCCTCACACATACACCATCTACTTCCAGAATACGATCTCCAGTCTGATAAAGTTAAAATATAAATAAATAAATTTCACATAGACGAACTTAATGCCGTCGGCATTATCTACCAGCTAACCTTTGTCTATGTGAGCGGTGATAAGGTTTAAGATGTTTATTGACTCAAAAAGAATTTAAAAAAAAACTTCACTTAATTGAGATAATAGTGATTATAAATAAACACATCGCACGTAGCATATTAACAACACCATCACAAGGCACTCAAACCCATTATGTGTTTTTTTAACTCATATTTAAATCTAACAATATTTGTAATATTAGTTATATTAGGTGGCAATGCGTTATAAAACTGTGCCCCTTCCACCACAACACTTCCCCTTCCGTAGCTAGTTCTAGCCCCTAGGATTTTTATCTGGTCTTTACTCCGTGTGTTGATATTCGATGCAATGAAAAGAAAATAATAACTAAATCTACACAATACATACAATACATAAAATAATAAATAATAATATATACTTAAATGCATACATATTTATGAAGAAAAGTTATAAGTAAATTAAATAAATAGTAGAATTAAGAGATATTTTGTTGAAGATAGAATGATATTAACTATATTATCAAATATAGTTTTGATGAAGACTTCAATAACGTTTTTATTACACTTTGGTAACTGACAATCTGCACAAACAACAATTGCTTCTTAGAGCCGTATTCAGAAACGATACTCGAGCGTATTTGATTTGTAATATGTTTTTACTTGAGTATAGAATTTAACGTCGCTTACTCCAAAACAAAAACAGTGACTCTATGCTTATGCGCAACTCTAGATAATAAAATCTTTACTTGAGGGTAGTTTATGAATACGGACTTTAGTTTCAGCTTTCAAGCTTTCAAACCTATATTCAGAATCTAATAGTCAATATGTTTTGTTGTAACTAGAGGCTTTGCAGTTATTGGTTTGTCTGTAAGATTAATACTTACTTGTAATTCCCCGCAAATGCCAGCTGGACTGTCTGCTACAACATTCTTTATAAATATACCGAATATGGCTTTGTCATCAGCTTCGTCTTCACGATTTGATATAATGTCCACCTGTTTTAGAATTAACATATATCGAATCAATTATTTCATCGTATTGAATAACAATCACTTTTTATCTTATTTGCAAATATCTTAAGAATATTTAATAGCATGGTCACCTATATAATTAAATGAAAAAATGTCAACGATACAAGGTGGACGTGTACGTCTGCTGCGAACCACGTGATGTATAGATTATAGTCTAATAAACTTTACTGATAACGAATTGTTATTGTAAAGTGTTTAAAACTAACCTTTCCACCAACAATGCTGACTCCTAATGGAGCTCCAGGACTTCTTCTCAACGTGACGCGTCTCTGAGGACCCCATCTCTGAGCCAACATTGAAGTAACCCGCTTTTCTGGTGAGACCGACACCGTCATCACTGGTGGCGGAGCAAAACTGTAGCATACATTTAAATTACTTAAAAAAAATAATAAAAATTAGGAATATTCTAATCCAGCCATTCTCAAAGTGTGTTCCGCCGAACCCTGGGGCTAAAATACCTACCAAAGAGAGATTATAAGATTACATCTAAATATTCCAACTAAATATTACATTGCAATATGATTATTCATAAATACATATAAATCAGTTTTTTATAATTATATTAAGGCTTTTTCCTTCGCCAAAAAAGTTTGAGAACCGCTGTTCTAATCTAATTTTGTAAATAATTATCTTAATTAATTTTTATTTAATTTCGTCTTATATATATTTGTTATATTTTGCATAAATTTTAATTTAGTATATTTTTATTTTATTCAAAAAATTTGACTTAATTAAATAAATTTTAGATCGTAACCAAGTGACCAGTCCCACGTGTCAGGCGTTACCTAGTATGGGTTCATTGGAAGTCTCTGTGTTAATTTTTAATTATATTATTCGTGAAATTATTTAATTAATTTAAAATAGTCTCTGTTAAAATGTGTAAAGCTTAAAAAAGTCGGATTAAAAATAATCAAAATATTTATTAATGTATTTTTAATTTGTATTTAAATTTAAGTAACTGTTAATTATATTTAAATTTGGAATTGTATATATATGATAGGAACATCCCTACTAATATTATAAATGTGAATGTGAGTTTGTTTGTTACGTTTTCACGCAACAACTACTTAACCGATCATCATGAAACTTTGTACACATATTTTTGGAGGTACTACAAGTAACAAAGGATACTTTTTATTTAAAAGTTTTTAAACATCATTGTATGTGGTAATTTTTAAAAATTGATAATCCCAATCAAGCAAGAAAATATAGTTATCATATTGATTCATTTCTACTGAAATGATCTCTGATATTTATTTAATGACTTAAAAGCGAGCGAAGCCGCGGGTAAAAGCTAGTATAATATAATTTGATATCATAGGCCTATATTAGTTGTGTACATTTTTAAACTATATATTTATGTAATAGAATATTTGGGGAACAATTAATATATATATTTAAATTTCAAAGCTACTGAGTTGTCCAATGAAATTACTCAAAATAAACGCAATAATAAATATTGCTTAATAAAAAAATATATATAAATCTCCGTCCTACCTAATCGAATATAACATAGTATCGTGTCCATCGAATTAGTGAGACAGTTCATTGCACCTGGAAGCAATTTTCTGCTCAACTAAGCAGACGGAGTGCAACACAATTATAAACGTACCTACCTCAAGCTGTGTAAGTGGATTCAAGCGTGGACTATATGTATGTACAAGACGAGATTAACATTAATATGAAGCTATCAAAGGTCGTAGTTGAAAAAGAAGCGATTCGCTGTCAAGCGATGTTAAGCTGGACTGGCATCCATGCTACTACAAACAAATGCTGCTATATTGGGTTTAGCCAAGCTACTTTCGAAGATTGATACAATATGCACCGGTCTGTCTACTACACTTTTAACTACTGCTTTTCCCTAACCGTGAGTGCATTACGTAAAAAAAAAATAACCCATTACTTCCCACCGTCCTATTTTTAAAACACTATATTCAATTTTTTGTAAGCCTATTAAGAAATTCGTATTTTTATACTATTTTTCTGATGAAATAATTTTTTTCCGCTGAGAAAATTGAGCGTTAAAGAATTTTTTAAATTTTTTTTGTCATATTATTTTTTCTTAACGTATTATGACCTTAATTTAAAGATTTCACCAAAAAATTCCAATGTTTTCGACGCTTGGGAAGTAATGGGTTAACTAACAAGGAAATTAGAGAATTTAAATTAAATTTAATATTATATATTATGATAATTAAATTTTATTTTGTAATGAATGTATGCATCATCTTAATTAACATCACCCGTTACTAACACTGTTTCTTCTATAACAATTGTTTTGAATGTAATGACTTTCAGTGATAAGATCACCAATTGCTCTAACTTTATATTTTGTACGTACTAAATTGAAATACCAACTCTTAAAGCAATAAAATATTTATTATTATTATTATTATTATTATTATTATTATTATTAAATATGAAATTTTATTTGTGTTTCACTAATAGACGTATAATTTATGAAAGTTTTGTCTAAAAGAGGATCGATAGAAAAATAAAAATGTAAAAATGAGTTTCAGGAGTGGATGTCGATTACATACAAAACTAAATTCTACGTATCTAAAGATCTACGAAAGATAGATAACGAGAGGAGTGTGCCCTGTCAATTTGGACAGAGCACACTCCTCAAGCCGGCATAGTGGAGTCGACTGTTGCACGCGGACATACGTCCGTAGTAACAGTTGACTCCACTCATGGGGCGCACATCTTAACATCAGGCGGAGTGTGGTCATATGCTGGGCTATCAATTAAAAAAAATATCTTTTTTCACGCAAATCTTTGAGAAACAATAGGCATTAGACTCTTCTGTCAAAAAAAAATCTACGCACAATTGTTATTAAACATAAATTAAAATTCGAGTAGCTACTCACCAAACTCGCAACAACCAAATCCTACATAACCAAAAACTTGATGTAGTAACTTCGTAGAAAAAGACAAACGGACGTATGGCTCAGTTTGTCGCACAACAGTGAGACAACGAGGTCGGCCTACCATAATTCAATTACGAGTATTAGCAACTTTTAAGTGTTGTACCTGATGTCGATAGTAATAAATATCGATAAATTAGTAAAGTGTGTTGTTGATAATCTTAATACATCACATTACTGCTAGACCTTACATATAACAAGTTGTCTATTCGTGTCTTTTTTTATGTTTAATAGTTGTGTTGTCGGACCCAATTAATTAATTAAATAAGTAAGTAAATATGTCTTTCTAAAATTATGCATTGATGGATAACTCAATTTTGACTGATGGAACACCTGATGGTGTGAGAGGAATTTTAGAACTCCCAATTTTAATATTAATATTTAAATTAATTTAAAAAAAAATAAGTTTAGTAGATTTTGTACAATATTTTTGTCCGGAGCGGTTGAAGTGTCGTTATGTGAAATAAAGCGATTTTCGGTACTTAAGAAAGTTAACATATGTGCTTTTGAAAACTAAAACGAAAAAGTTTTTTTATCGATAGTTTTTTATCGATATAACGCACATCACTAAACTCGTTTTACCTTTAATCCCTGACGTGAGTACAGTGGAATGGGTCAGATTTTTAATTACGTTACTACGAAAGAATAAAAAGTACATTATATAGAATATTTTTGGTCTATTTGTTGAGATGCTGTGTAAATTCAATTCAAGCGAAGCCCAAGCGACCACACATATCCTGATGATGCCACGTGAAGTGTCGAAACGCGTCGAGACAAGTTATTGAATGTTGGTGGAGTTTATTTTCCTTCATCGACCTAAGTAGCGGGAATTATAAGCAAAATAATTCTAAATAATTTCCTTTAAGATAGTTATTTATCACACCAATATTTAGCTACCATATTGTTTTATTATATGCAAGGTATATTTATATATAAACAAAACTATCACAAACATATACTTTAATAAATAATCGATAAATGAATGAATAGCACAGTTGATCGAGCACTCAGTTGTTATCGATATACTTACACATCACTACGCAACGCAACGATGCGCGACCGAATGCTCTCGCTGTAAGGGAAACTAGCAATTAATGCTTTTTTATTTTGCATTTTTATTTTATGAGTTGAAATATACTGATTTCTATCGAGTTAACACTTAATTTAATTATTAATATTTTTTTATTGATTAAGAAAAATACATCCCTACTAATATTATAAATGTGAATGTGAGTTTGTTTGTTACCTTTTCACGCAACAACTACTTAACCGATCATCATGAAACTTTGTACGCATATGTTTGGAGGTACTAGAAGTAACATAGGATACTTTTTATTTAAAAAAATAAAATTATTTTTACTATAGTTTCCAATTGACTATAGTTTCAGCTGTTGAAAGTTTGTTTGGATGTTTGTTTGTTTGGAGTCATATTGATTCATTTCTATTGAAATTATCTCTGATACTTATTTAATGACTTAAATGCGAGCAAAGCGGCGGGTAAAAGCTAGTATGTATATAAATTTTATAGACATTTTTAATCTTAACGATAATGTAATGTCAAGTTATACAAATTATTGAAATTATTATTATCAAATCCATATACAAGATAATTCAATTCGATTTGAAGCCGAAAATATGTTATTAAATATCGCTAGTAGTTAGTTTTCATGATCGGATTTAAAAAAAAAATTAATTAAATTTCGAAATTTGTACAATTAATATTGATTTACATTAAGACATTAGTCATCTTTGACGTTAATTTTTTTTTTGTTTTAAATTTACTGTTACAAATAGTAAAAGTATTATATAAATTTACAATAAAAGTAGCACAAACAGATTTAAAAAATACGAATGATTGATAAATCCATAAAAAAAATCGATATCGATAGAAATAATATTTGAAATGTTACATCACTATAAAACCCAACGAAGCGACGAGGAACAATATGCGAGTGGGCATCTAACGAATAAAAGTATTCTTATTAGGTTTTATTTATTTATTTATTAATTTATGGTGTGAAATGAAAATTAAATGTAGACTATAATAAAACTAAACTGTGATTCAAAACTATGTACTCACTGCGTCATATTATATGGTTTAAAACTAAATAAACAGAAAAAAAAATGATAGCAAACCCTATATTTTTTCTATTGAAAGCCCAGCATATGACCACACTCCGCCTGATTTTAAGCTAGAGTGCGGTCCATGAGCATAGACAACTGTTACCACATACAGCCGGCTTGAGAAGACGAATGTGCTCTGTCCAAATCAACAGGGCACACTCTTCTCGTTATCCCGGCTACTTGCAAGCTGATCCCGAAACGCGACTAGGTCACTTCACGGCATACTGGGCTAATGCCATCATCAGTCTGCCTACCACTCTATATAAAAATACATCAGCCACCAACCTAGGTTAGGTTCGAATTAAATAGGTTTTAGAGAAACTTATGTAAAATAATGTGAATTAAAATGGATTTAAAATATGATTATCACAATACATTGTGACAATAAAAGGAAAAGAAAAACAAGAATAAATGTCAATACCTAAAACCTTCTTAAATAAGTATTTTCAGCTTGTAGATACAACCGCCACATGGTGATATAAGTACGTCTTATATATTAATTAGAGATGTGCCGATTATGACTTTGGCCGACTAGCCGACTAGCCGATTAGTCGGTTGTAAATAAGCCGACTACGGTTTAGGGGATTCCCGTGACGCTTCGTCTACAGCTGATTCGCTGCAATTTCAGTCACTACTGACATGTGGACAAATATAAATAACAAAAAAAGTTTTTTGAGTTTTACAGCTCACTAGTTTGACGATAGTTCCAAATATCATCACGCAGTATTGCAATATATGTCATTAAATATTATGTTGATTTGTTTTTTAATTAAGATAATAATTTTGTTTGATAAATGTCATCAATATATTTTCTTTACAAGGAAGTAACACATACATTTTATTGAGAAATAGACACAAAGTAAGAAGCCGGATAGTCGGCTTTACCGACTAGTGGCCGACTAGTCGGAACATCTCTAATATTAATTAATGCTTCCAATACATATATATTTTTAAATGGTTCAACTCGTCTACTGAACACGATTCCCAAGTGAGAAAACGCAATTAATTATATTTTTCTTTGTGTGCTAAATTATTCATGTCTTTATAGCTATTAGGTTAATTGTCTCGGGGGACACAGCCCGTGTAGTGCGATAGTAGTTGGAGAGAAATAGGTTATAACGTACCTTGCATTGCCTTACATTGGATTATTATCATCTTAAAGATTTATGTTAAGCTAGGGCCATTCTCAAAGTGTGTTCTGCGGAACCCTAGCGCTAAAATGCTGCAAAAAATACCTACCAAAGGGAGATTTATAAGGTTACATTTAAATATTCCAACTAAATATTACATTACAATATGATTATTCATAAATACATATAAATCAGTTTTTTATAATTGTTCGCGCCGAAAGCATTTTTAAATTTCCTCTCCCGCTCCCCGCTGTCCTCTCCTCACCCGCACCCCGCGCCAATCAAATTAAAGGCAGTTTTTAAAAATACTCAACGTTGAACGAGGACGCCATGGGACCAACTAGTGACTAATTACACGCGCGGGCGGTGAGTTCTGTCTCTCCTTCTCCGCAATTTAAGTACATTTTGTTATCTATTTACCTATTTTCTACATTCCGTATACAGTCCACTTGTTCATCACCAATAATTATATTAAGGCATTTTCCTTCGCCAAAAAAGTTTGAGAACCGCTGAGCTAGAGAACCCATAAGCGGAGAGAACTGATACCACAGACAGATGTCTGCGTCCAGCAGTAGCTTCGACTATACCAGCTTGAGGAGATGAATATACTTAGTCCAGGTTGCCTACCACTCTTTGTATACCTATATTAACTACAGGTATCTCAATATAACCTGTACAGTAATACCTCGCTTTACGCGACCCCGTTACGCGCGGTTTGACTATAACGCGAAATTCAAATTTATTATTAAATTACGCGAAAGAGTGCGTATAATGTAGTCATCAACTTCTCTATGGTCGCGGGATTTTAAGTTAACGCGATTTTTTCCGAAACGTATCCCTCACGTAAAGCGGGGCATTACTGTATTTGGAAACAACGCTCGAGCCTAATTTGATCTGTCATCACCTAATAATTACTTGAGTTTAGGATCTGTGCTTAAGTACGAAAGAAAAAAGTGAATCTATTTTAGAATAATTACTCCGCTAATATCCCGTTTCAAGTAGAGATCATTGTTTGAGCGTTATTTTTGAATTTCGGATCTTAAATTGCCTGTCAGTTTGACAGTTGGTGGCATTATTATTATTTTTATTTTTATTTATTTACTTTCAGTAAATGGGGTCCAATAGAGCGCTTTTACTCGTCAATTCATATACAAATATAAATGAAATAAATTTATTAATTTAATAATTATCAATTTGATTCAGCTGCTGTATACTGGCATTGTCCACTTACATACTAATGTCATAATAATATATAACAAATCTACTATGATGTAGAAGAATAGCTGCTGTATAGGGGCATTGTCATCCTATTGTATACCTATTATGTTCAAGCTTTTTTATCAGTAAGATATTCATCTAACGTGTAATATGATTTCCTTGAACTGATAAAGAGGGAGGCTACTAATATCATCGGGCAGCTTATTATATGACTTTATGCCAACCCCCATGAAACAACTAAGTATAAGTGTTTTTGTTAAAGCCCTACCTAATAGCTTGGATTACAATGTAAGATTTCTATACGAACGTGACCGCCCTAATGCGATGAAGCCTCTCAAATGAGGAGAAAATCCAACCAACCTTTCTGCTATAGGTATAATTTCTTACATATTAACAAAACTCAATTTTACATGTAATAAATATTAAGAACTAGAATATAATAAAGAAAGAAAAGTTCTGAATTTTTTAGTTTAAATTGGTCGAATAACAGACTATTACAAATTAAAAACGCGACTGTGTAAAAAAATCGATATCGATAAAAATAATCTAAAAGACTTGACATCACTATTAAATATACCATACATTGACACCAGAGGTGGCTCGTCCTAAAGAGCGCTGGTGCAGTGCACTCCCACGAAAATTACAGAAGTAATCTATATTTCTTCATAATACATACTATCCTTACATTACATTCATTCTATTCTACTATGCCTATACAATAGTATATTATATTACCTATATCTACGCCGCTGTAATATAAGTTCTGTAATTTTCGTGGGAGTGCACTGCACCAGCGCTCTTTAGGACGAGCCGCATCTGATTGACACTATGTATCAATAACTTACCTCAGTCTTCTGGAAGGCACGGGAAACCTTAGAGGACCAGCCGACTTTCTTCTATGTGTAACTTCGGGCACCATTAACAGTTCTTCTTCATCAGTCTCCGAAGTCAGACCATTGTCCACACTAACCAGCGCAGGAGCTGACAATCTTCTACCACCACTCGAAGGTGGCTCCAGCATATCACGGATCACTTCGCAATATTTGCACCTGGTTTTTTAAATTAATTACAATGTAAATTGAAGTAGCATTAAGTTTCTAGTAAAATAAAAAAAAAAAAATAGAATGTAATTTGTTGTTTCAGGCGTGACTTTGCGGAAATCCATATTAAAAGAAATTATTTAAAATTATTTTGCTTATAATTCCCGCTACAACATTCAATAACTTGTCTCGACGCGTTTCGCCACTTCACGTATCCTGATGATGCCATAGTTTATTTTGTTAAAGGGCCTCTGTACTAGGTTCGTAAACCTGTGCTACTGGCTACCCCAGTTACCGAACTAGATGAAAAAATTAACTAGTATTTCAATTATAGAAGATATTAAATGAAAAATGTATTACATAGTTTGATTTCATGACGTATTATAATTATTTTTATCAGTAGTTTTATATAGTAATAGTTTGTTATGCCTTAGCAGGATGTTGCATTAACAAATATTTTATTATTTTTGACATCTTTGTATTTATTTATTTATTTCTTATTAAAGTAAGATAACAGTATGGTTTTCGATGGTCCCACACTAGACAATGCCTGTCACGTGGGACCCAAATACAATGCGACATGGAATAAAGATTATTTTTAAACCTGTACGAGACCGATATGCGGTGGTACTTCCAATTCCAGTTAAAAATATGTCAATCTACAACTCTTTACAGAAGCTTGTATTTTTATAATTGGTAAAAATAATAATTAAAAAAAAACTACATACCTACTAGTTTCATGTATAGCTTTCGTTAGTTGATTAACGTAACTCTCCAGAAAGCATTTATGACAACCAGGAACATACGTTTCCAAATCCGTTGATTCCTCGCTTAGTTCTTTCTTTTTCATCTGAACTTTCTTCTCCATTTTAGCTAAATTACTATCATAAATCTTTCTCTTCTCATCCACACTCTGCTGCCTCTCCTCTTCCAGTTTCTTCTGTCTGTTATACTCCTCTAAACATTCAGCCTGATCGTTGTAATATTCGACGCAGCGCCTTGGGACACTTTTGGACGGTTTAGTCGGACTCCGCTTACGTTTTTTACTAATAACATTTAACGGTTCGATTCTTAGCGATTTCATTTGTTTAATAATATGCTCTTGCACGTGAGGATAGCGATCGTTGGCGCCATCCTCTCCACAACTGGCACCTATCTGTCTCTCTCTACTTGTAGTTTTGGCACTCGAATCGTTGTTGTTACTACAAACGGCCATTTTATCGTGTTTATGTATACTGTTTATGTTGCTTCTGTGATCTACACCGTTAATCTTTTTATGAGCGTCTGTTTTTTCTGAACACTTCATAGAGATAGAATCGTCGTCTAAACAAGTCTCGTATCCTTCGACGTCATGATCAATAAACAATAATGAATTGTTTTCTTGTATAGATAGTTTTGATGGGTCTGTATAGCTAATTGTGTCTGGTGAATTCAAACACTCCTTCCAACTTTCGTCGCTTTTTACGTTCTCTAATGGAGTTCTGCCATACTCCGTTTTACTACTGTCAGATTCCTTCCAATACTTTTCAAAACTTATACGTTCTAACCCAGTCGGTGTAACAGCAAACACCATTTCGTCTGATGTAGAGATATCCTTACTTTGTTGCTTAGAAAGTGATCTTTCTCTGCTATCGTTACGAATCAAAGATTGTCTTCTAACATCAGATAGTTCTCTCGGAGTAATTAACATATCATCTTCGGTTATAGTCATATCTTCATCGTGATCATCTAAACTTTCATCAGATTTGGTTGATTTAAGATGATCAGCGCCGTTTATTTTCCTTTCGGCTTTTGTTATAAAAATATTACAATTAGCATGTCCATTTAAGGTCTTTTTCTTTCTTCTTTTCTTACTTTGACTTTCGTCTAAACTTAAGTCTGCACATGCTGAGTTCTCATCTTCTTTCAAAGAAGAATCCTCTGGTTCTAAACAAATCTGTACTACTTCCAATCCTTCCCCATATTCTTGGAGACATTCGTGGAATGAATCCATGCCCGTATGGTCGTCTGATGCCAGAGAATTTATGCACTCCTATGAACAAAATATGTTGCTTAATTAGGTTAATCAACATTAATGATTAGAAATTGTGAACACTCAAGTGAACACGGTTCCCAAAATTGACTGTACTACGACCCATCTAAGGAAAATTGACAACTTTGAGACCCACATTTTGGCTGGTTTAGAAAAACATTGGTAATACTACTAATAGGGAATCGCGGAACTACTCAATGCCTATTATTCTAATCGGAATGGACGTTTCCAATAAGAATGAGAGGACTATTCTATTGACACACGCATACATATTATATATTGGGACACGCTCAATATTCGCTCCATAGTTTGTGAATTTCTGATTAAGATGTAATAAAACACATAAATATATATTATAATTGTCATATATTTCAGCAACAAAGCAGCTTCGCAATAACAACAAACACGGACGTATAAAGCCTCCTACAGCCTTAAACTTTTACTAAAATTATCAATTGTTAGCAAGATAATTGAATTGGTAACATAAATTACGATTTGAGGTTGCGATACTTCGACCATTAAGCCCATATGCTGCGATTTTCCAGCATCAGAGGTGCGTATTTCTGTTACTGATGGGGCTTTAAGGTTATGGAGGTTTTGGGACTTTTTTGTGGAGCTGTATAATTTTATTCGGAATCTTTTCAGTCACTTTTATCATTTTTAATTTCATTCGTTAACTCGATTGATATCTCATTGCTATTTATTAGCAAGTAGTAAACAAATCCCAGTATATCGCCTTACCTTATAACGTGCGTAAAAGCACCCGCACCCCGCACGCGGTAAATAACCAACATTGCATGATAATTTTAGTAAATGCAATAGCTTTAAAATTCTTAATATTAATAACAATTTTTAATTAAATTAATTAAAGCATTTTGTAAATTACAATTTGGACGTGACGTTTTAAATATACAAAATCATCAAAATTGACTTCCTTTTCGCATTTATTTATAATTTTAATTTAATTTAAAATAGGGGCTATTCAAGTATTACATAAGCAGATTTTTTACAATTATTTACGCCCCCTCCTCCCCTTGTCAGCAAAAGTAAGCAAAAAAAAGTTTTTTTTTATTGATGTAATTGCTGACGTAATCACGATATCGACCCCCCCACCCACCATGTCATCAAAAATAAGCAAAGCAAAGACTCCCCCGCCCCCCTCAAGCGCTTACGTAATACTTGAATGACCCCATACATATTTCGTAATCTACTTAAATTATATTCACAAAAAAGCTAAGATAATAATATAATTTGAGTTAAATATAATAAAAAAATCATAAAATAAAATGTTAATGTAATCCTTTACCTTACTAAACAATCATTAAACGGAATTACTGGGAAAGGGTACTAGCCGAGCCGAGCCGAAGAAAGCCGACGAGTCACGAAGGTCTGCCATTACGAGCGTCGCCGCTCAACATTCGTTCTCCCATCCGTACATCGCCACAATAGATGTTTCACATCAAAAAGTGTGACTCTAATGTTCATTTAATTATAGATGTGCCTTAATAAGTGATACACAGAACTTATATTCAGCTTTTTACTATTGTATGCATAGTAGAAGTATACAACGACGCATACTCCAGAAGTCCTTGCAGAAGACTCACATAGCAATAGTGGACCTATATCATGTATCCACCTTAATATATCTCCATTTACTACCACTCTTTAAGGTACATGAATTATACACTTTATTTAGGGCACGTCGCTGATCAGAAATTCATTATGCACTAAGAAAAAAGTGTGAAGTAGGCATTTTATAGCGAGCGGTTTAAATTATGCGTGTAATTAAAATTGAGAGTATTTATTATTATTATTTTCCCAATAATCACAAAGTCAAATTTATTTGGTGGCACGTCTATGACCTGTGGGCTTATCACGAATTTTAGTCTGGCTTTCGAACCAAGTTCGCTTCAAGCGATTTGTATGGAAATTTGAGCAGCGCCACCGCGTGCGGATTTGGAACTACAATATTTTAGATACTTTTTGTTAATTTTCGAACGTCTCGATCTTTCGTTCATTTGATAGATTGCTGGTGCTCGTTAGTCGTTAGTAAAAATTCATGATCCCGATTGCTAACGGATCCGTTTTACTTGTGACAGCTCGATTCGAAAGCCAGACTAAATTTGTGATAAGTCCACTGATTAAACATTTCTTTAGAAAAATTGGCACGTTAATGCATAAAGGCTCGGCTACCCTGGTCTATGACATTCAAGATTTATAATTTAATATAAATTGCTTTCCACAAGCTCTGTCTACCCCTAAACGTAAACATAATTGACTTTTTATAACTAATTATATATTTAATTTAATTTAATTGATACAATAGATATGATATGTAATTACCATGTTATAGGTTTGATTTTAACTTGGATTCACACACTGAAACTCCAAGTTCGAAAACCATCTTTTTTCAAATTACAAATCAAAAGCATAAAGCAAATACGACTTCAGTCTGCAAACTTTTTGAAACACCTATCGCATCACATAGTCTTTTTAATTAGATTAATTAATTAATTTTAATTAAATAATTAACAATCTTTTATATTAAATATATTTTTCATTTAGGTCTTCACATAAGCATTTTTATATACAGTGGTACCTCGATATACGAGTGTTTTGAGATACGAGCCGCCGAGCGAGCGATATTTTGCTTTGAGATGCGAGCAAGATTTGAGATACGAGGAATCGCACACTACAGTATACGGTGCTTTGAGATACGAGCAAGGTTACGGAACGAATTAAACTCTATGTCGAAGTACCACTGTACTTTAAAAAACAAAACAATTCCTTCATTATTGTGTTATTATATACATACAATCGTTTAAAATTCTAGATAAATCAATAAAAATAAACACCATAAAAACCACTATAAAAGACTGAAAAAGGTCACGGCAGCGATGTGAATATTATTATAAATACAAATGTCATTTTTGAATTAGGAATTTGAATAAAATGCAACGTTGAATTATATTCGTAATAAATAACCTATAATATCACTGTAATGCTTAATATTATATCCACTTTGACTATTACAATTACAATTACATAAAGATCACAATACCACGTCAAACACTAAAGCGTCTAATTATTGTTTACTAACAATACGACATCGCAGTGGTATCGTACCATTCCCATCTGAATATATCCTAATTATAAGACACGTTGATTAAACCTAGAACATTTTAAATGCGAATTGTAACGTTAAATATTGTATTAGGGTATCTTTGAGCTGTTATTAATCCTAATGAAATTATTTTTCTTTTTTTTTTTGATTAAATAGCCTCATATGTCTTTTAAAACAATTCTGTCAATGTCGAGTAAATACAAGTGAAGACAACAGTATAAAAAATATATAAAGTTATAATTTACACGTAAAAAAACGTACCAAACCACGTAAAATCATCAACTTTTTTCGCGTATATCTTCATAAAAATCAACAAGCTGACGTGGAGAGACTTTTTAGAAATGACGGGGGAATTGAATAGAAAATGGTTGTTTTTTTTTGACATGAGGTTTTGCGTGTGAATTAAAAAATTTGTAATCTCTTATTGGGTTTTTGCCCAAATACTCGACATTAATAAAGAAGATCAACAAGCTGGTGAGGTTATAAAAATAATTCTGACATTTCGTTTGACAGATTAAAAGTGTTGCCATGTTAAAAATTCACTTGCCAGACTTTAATGTCTATTTTTATTTCATAGTAATTTCAGCTGTAATCTGTGGTGATATTCGATAAGGCGCTGATCCGTTGTAAGGTCTGACTGCATCACCATGACGGTATTCAAGTTGCAACTGCATAATATCGCGATGCAACGACATTATTAAACGAAGAATCTTCGAGAAATATTCCAATCTCTGCAAGTAAAAGAATACATATAAAAATTATTAGCATGACATGTTTTAGCTAGCTACTGTTAGATAATTTTCAGGCTTGGCTTTAGTTGAGGACCCCAAGACTGTACGAATAACGAAAAGGTTATTCGTAAGCTTGTCTTTATTTCTAAACTAGCTTTTACCCGCGGCTTCACTCACATTTAAGTCATTAAATAAGTATCAGAGATCATTTCAATAGAAATGAATCAATATGATTCCAAACAGCTGAAACTATAGTCAATTGGAAACTATAGTAAAAAATAATATATTTTATTATTTAAAAAATATCCTATGTTAATTCTAGTACCTCCAAAAATATGTAAACAAAGTTTCACGATGATCGGTTGAGTAGTTGTTGCGTGAAAACATAACAAACAAACTCACATTCACAATATTAGTAGGGATAGTGTAAAAAAATATTTACATTTTACATTTAGTACTTTCTGGGGTCCTTAACTAAAGTGTTACCAATTTTCGAATTATTGTCACACAAGCTAAAACTATATACCTTTGGGTTGTATTAACATGGTAGGTTCTACCAATTTGCAATTTTAAAGTTGTTATTGTGTATAGCTTGTTTGTGTAGATTCTTCATTGTTGTATTGAGTATATTAGAATCCAATAAGAATATTTTATAAGATAGATCATTATATTTTGCACAAAATGTTAATTTCAACTATGTTAAAAAGACCCGGCGATATATTATAGTTAATTAAAATAGACTAAAATTACATTATTTGAAAAAATAATTAGTGTTGTAATTATGGGCCCTTATTATGTATATATCAATTAATAACTTTTAATCGATTACTTGTAATAAATTCAATAAGCTGTTTCGACCAGTTGTAAATGATATTTGAAATTAAATCTTCATATTATTTCATTATTTTTATTTAAATAAATAGACAAATAATTACAAGTCAGTATATTAGATAGATCAATTAATAAATCTAGTTATCACATTGCTCAAAAAAAGCTGGCAACACTTAAATAAATCTGACATTCGAAGCTGTTAAATTAGTCTATTCTACGTTCGTAATTTGAAAAATTTAGCTTTAGTAAAAAATCGAGATACTATAATATGCGCATGCGTTTTTTAAAATTAAAATTGTACACTAAAGGGAATAATAAATAAAAAATTGTAAGTTATTTAATTGTAATGTTAGAGCGTTGATTATTTTTATACAAATATTTCCCTTTACTGTACAAAAAAATAAATAAATAAAAAATAAATAAAATCGCATGCGTTTCTTTATAATATAGGAAAACTGCTCTAAGCATTATTTAGAAAGATATTAGATTTCAAAAAAATTGTATTAATGTTTTGACTAAATATTGCGGGAAACCGCATGCGATAACAAAACCGCTGCGGTTAATCGCATTTATAATAATCTTACTATATGCGTTTATATTTTATAGCTAATTTTGAGCTTTCGCGGTTAACCCCAAATATTTAGTCAAAATTTTTTAGAAAAAGAAAAACTATAAAGAATTATTAAATAAAATAACTTACTTTAAAATTTTATTTTTGATTCCCCTTTAGTGTACAATTAAACACACTCACTTTAAAAAAAAAACATATATAATAAAACCGCAAGTAAGTACTGTTTTGTACTGAGCGTTCACACTACGCCAAAATAGTTCAGTTAGCGCTGATTTACCGACTATATGTGCTAACTAAAATCGAATCAGCACACGAATTTAGTTCAGTACAGACTTTTATATAGAATTTAGGTCACTTATCTGTATTTTTTGAGGCAATAGGAAAAATAGTATTCGAATACGTTTTGTTAACTATCGTATTGAAATTCGTGTAATGTTAGTACGTTTAGCTTTAGTTAAGACAAACGAATTCATGCGCAACTTATTGCAACACTTATGATAATACGTCACTTTATTTCTACTATGACGAACAAGATTTATTTAAACCAATAAAAATCGACAACAAATTCACAATAATGATATTGTTAAAATGGATGGATAGATGGCGTTAGTGTTGTTTAAAATAATGGTATAACTGCAAGTGTGGTTTCAATCTCTATAATTGAGTGACATTTTTTGATATTTTTGTGACTAGTACAGTCGACAATCTTCAAATGGATACAGATTGGACTTTGGACTGGAAGAAGCAATCATTAGAAAGGGATAACTATATTCTTATCGTGTCGAAGTTGAGGCATGTGTGAAAGGGATGCAGATATCTCATTTACCGTTCACGACACCGCGATTGATACCTACAAAAACTGTGGGCTTATCACGAATTTTAGTCTGGCTTTCAAACCGAGTTCGCTTCAAGCGATTTGTATGGAAATTTGAGCAGCGCTACCGCGTGCGGATTTGGAACTACAATATTTTAGATACTTTTTGTTAATTTTCGAACGTCTCGATCTTTCGTTCATTTGATAGATTGCTGGTGCTCGTTAGTCGTTAGTATAAATTCATGATCCCGATTGCTAACGGATCCGTTTTACTTGTGACAGCTCGATTCGAAAGCCAGGCTAAATTCGTGATAAGCCCACTGTATTCGTTTGAAAATAGCCGAAACAATTGAAATACGACTAACTATGAAATTAGAACAACAGTAAATATTAAAAGAGGGTAGTTACTTACTTGACTGCTTAAGTTATGGCCGTTCGCCTTTTGACCACCAATCACAGTACTGCAGGGAAGAGGCTTAGCAACGCCTATGGTTACTATTCCTGAAAATAACGTCAATTTAATTTAAATATAGAACAACTTACGACCCTCATTTGTTTATATAATAATGACAGCCGAGCGGTAGTTTGAGATTTTTTTTAAAAACAACTGCCTCTAACCTGACTAATTTATAAATGAAACTAAAGCAACACATTAACCATTGTAATTAACTCTGTACCAAAACTGAAAATGTTCAATGTCTTAGCTACTTAAAGATATTAATTACACTGAAGAACAAAGTTATGGGGTAACTTTTATTTTTATACTAATTAAGCTCATTTATTTATTTAGCCTTCCTACAAAACTACATAAATACAATATATTATAAAAAAGGTCGTCTACTATTACAAACCGAATTAAATTTTAATTATAGAAAAGGACAAAATGCTTAAGATAATTGAAGACTTTTAGTTGTAAAAATGTAAAATAAAATTTATTCAACCTACATAAATGGTGATATATGAATAGATTTACATATTTTTATAGAAGTACAACAATAATTAATTTCAATAATTGACGTGTGACATTTTCGTCACATGCCTTTCCGAAGTCATGGCAGAATCTAAACGTGCTAAATGCATGCCATTGCTAATAAATTATTGTCAAGTTCAATCCGACGAGAATCTAAAACGATCTATACAACAAAATCTATTCACATTTACTAGGGACTTTTATTTTATTTAGAGTTATAGATATTATATCAAAATCCTTTCTTAGCGGATGCCTACGTCATAACATCTACCTTATATATAGATTTACATATTTTTTATAGAAGTACAACAATAACTAATTTCAATAATTGACGTGTGATATTTTCGTCACATGCCTTTCCGAAGTCATGGCAGAATCTAAACGTGCTAAATGCATGCCTATGTTAATAAATTATTGTCAATGCGAACCTATCGGCGCCGCTCAGAACTAAAACGATCTATACAACAAAATCTATTCACATTTACTAGGGACTTAATCTATTTTATTTAAGAGTTATAATAATATATTATAAAACTCATAACCACTACACGGACCGTTTACTTAACTAACAGTTATTTTTTATTGGTGAAACCGTCCTTTATAAGCGTTAATTTTTAGTAGTTATCTAAATTTAAAAATCAGCGTTAATAAAAGAGCGATAGTTACACGACAGTGGCTCCATCTAGTGGTAAAAAACAATACACCAAATAATTTTGAACGCAAGTGTATATTTATCTTAACCTAATATTTACATCGTGTATCTCTTTATTATTTACTTTACAATAGTTTGCTTCTATCTTAGAGTTGTCAATTGCAGATAAGAATATTTTCGCTTCTTTTTTATTTCAATTAAAAATATAGGTATAACTAAAACAAACATAGGAAAAATAATATAGTTGTGTAATTATTAAAGGAAATTATTTTGCTTATAATTCCCGCTACATTAGGTCGATGAAGGAAAAATCGTCGAGGCGGTGCGTCGAGACAAGTTATTGAATGTTGGCGGAGGTTATTTTCCTTCATCAACTTAATGTAGCGGGAATTATAAGCAAAATAATTTCCTTTAATATGGATTTCAGCAAAGTAACGCCTGAAACAATTAATTATATTGTGTAATTATTACATGTTTCAGTTGTCCTAGTTCCGAAGTACCCTTAATACAAGCTACTGATTTCACATATGTACATGATATAATCAAAATAAAAAATAAAAATCCTTATTTCGCATAGACAGAATCTACGAGATTTCAAAAAAGCATAATGCTAAGTTCACATATGTCGCCTGTCGGCTCCGGATTTTAATCGGGTGTTCCAGTGGCAGAGTATTTTATATGAAGCTATTCATACTTGTCCGACACCGATTTTGTGTCGTCGCCGACAAGAAATGTCGGCTGTTTTGCGAGCCCTCTACGCCCGGAAAAAAATCGGTTCTGATCTCGCTCGCCTATGAGTAAGTATGGCACCGTTCACATTTGTCGGATGTCTGAAGCGATAATTCTCTCCCTGCTTCCCCTTGCCCCGCACACACATGCGTCACGGACGCAGATTACGTACACAAGATCGCAGCGCGCTTGCAGATTCGTGTTTTGTTTTTACCTTCAAAGGGGTCCGACGACCGACTGGTGTGAACAGAGGCGCCGACAAGCGATTAAAATCCGGAGCCGACAGGCGACATATATGAACGTAGCGTATAACGAGAAGAAATCACAAGAAACTCGCCAATTATAACCTGTACATTCTTGTTTAGCTTTAAAAAAATAATACAATGAATGTAAATAAAGCTAGTACCTAAGTATATAAGCACACGAACATACACACAATCATCTCAGTCACACTAGGTTGTTGAAAAATTACGTTACCTTTAGGTGCAGATTTGATTGCTCTGACAGCTACAGCCAAAGGACTCCTAGATACATCCAGTCCGTTAACAGATAGCAATCTGTCACCTGGAGCCAAAGTACCGTCAGCAGAAGCAGCGCCTCCACTCACTACTGACCGCACAACTATGACCGAACTGCCTGGTTCTGATGGGTCCTAAAACACAATTATTGATGTATTAAATAAATAAATAAATAAATAAAACGTATATTTTTAAATATTTTTTTACAATATGTTGCCTTGGCGCCAAAAACCAGTGTCCGTTTGTCTTGGCGTTGCACATTCGTCTTACATTCTAAATATAACTTAAATTAATATAAAAATATGTTAATAGAAAATAATAATTATAATTTCCGAAGACCAAAATTAAATTGTCAACTTACTAAATAATCCAGAATTGAGAATCCGAGACCACGATCTTCCTTCTGCAGCTTAATATACTCCACCTGATCACTCCACATGGCTAATCCGCTCAAAGGTTCCAGTGACCTAGATTTGTGATGTTCTAGGTTTTGACAGAATTCTAGAAGAAGAAGGAACAATTAATAATAATAACCAATGCAACGACCTGACTCCAAACGTGAATAACTCCATGGGTAAGTCTCAATTTAAACAGGTGGGGCACGGGAAATTCCCACATTTTAAAAAATCTGTGTCGACAAGTTAAAGTTCCCAACCAAATTTAGGGCAACAAGATCTATATTAAATGTGAATGCGCATAACCTTTCTGGCAAGTTTTTTTTTGGATATCTTATATAGTTTTTTTTATCCTTTTGAAATATGGGAAGATCCCGTGCCTGACCTTGTAAATTCAAAACTATTGAAATTTAGTATAAAATATTTTGTGAATAAAATTAATTAATACTAGGTTTACGGGACGCGTCAATTTGACGCACTTTTATCAGAGAATTACCAAAAACAGTTAAAATTTTTATTTTATCTCTTTGTATGACTTTTATTCATTGAATAAATATATTTTGAAGTCTATTTTCTTTAAAAGTGTTGAATTACTGAACGTCTATGTGGTAAATCGCTAAAACTATTAAAATTTAGTTTAAAATATTTTGTGTGTAAAATTAATTAATACCATATTTTCAGCTTCAAATCTGAATGGTTATCTATATATAACATTATATTTCAGAATTTGGGTTAAATGGTAGAAGAAAGTTGAAAGAAGTTACCATCATGATGATGACCAGCCAAAAGCACGGTGTTAGCAGAACAGAGGGATGCGACCGAGCTTTCCGACTTAGCCTTTATTAGTCTCTGAGGTGGTAATAACAAATCTTGAAGGCTACCTCCTAAAGCATTCTGAAACGATATAATTAAGACAATAAAAGTTTTAGTCAAGTCAACTATAGTTAAAAGACAAGTCAAGTCAAACTCACTCTAGTATAAGCGAATTTACTCTCATGACGTCTAGAACGAGCGCAGACAAGTCGTACTGGTGACGTCACAGCTCGCAATCTCGATACAACCTCGACATGATGAGCTCCTAGTACTCGCCAACCATTTACCTATTTATTTATAAGACAATTTAAAAATACATTTTAGGTCAAATGACCGCTCCCGTCTTGTTGTCTTAAAAGTACCTCGAGTAGTTCATCTCCGACTTTATGTAAGCCTAATTTGGCGACTGGACCGTTTGGTGCGATCGCCCGTATGTAGTGTCTGGCTTGTTCTTCTCGACCGGCTACGACACGCACCGTCCCTTCCAACGAGATGCCTAGACCTGTGTCCTTTTCTTTCATTATTGTTCCTACCTACAATTTAGGTGAAAAGTTTTATTCTACTATTATTGATTGTTTACTATCTTCTTAAATTAGCATAAATATTGAGTTTGACTCGCTAATGGAAGAATTAAGTTTAAAATACGAACTCTTCATTCTTTATTCTATTACTTCATCCGTAGATTCCTATTGGAACACTTGGACTTGTCAAAAATACAATTATCTCTACTAATATTATAAATGTGAATGTGAATATGTTTTCACGCGAGCAACTACTTGTCATCATTTTTATATAATATGCAGTATAAAATAGAGGTACTAGAAGTTCACTTTATGCACAAAATAATTTAAAGTTGTTATTATGCATAGTTTGTGTGGATTCATTTTCTATTGGAATACGAAGTAGGGGGCAACAGCTAGTATTGAATAAAAATAGATATACGCTTACAATAACATCAAATCCATAATCATGTCCAGGCCAATCGTCTTCATCTTCCAAGATCTCTCTCCATTTGTCCTGTATCCTTCTGGCTTCAGCTCGCTCAGCTAAATCATCATCAATTCCAATGACGATTTCTGCTTCATCAGATGGCGAAGTCGGCGATGATGGATGACGTGGAACTTCGGAGTCGGGTTCAGCTTCGATTACGGTCGATTCCTCGTACTGGAATTTATTTTACATTCATTAGTCGATTTTCCATACAAAAACAATCCTAAATAAAGTTTTACTTACCACACTAAAACTATATTTAGCTAATGAAGTTACAGACGGACTGGGAGGTGCTACTGGCCCACGACGGCCATCTTGAGCTGCCAAAGCCCTTTGGAGTCTTTCAAACCCCGCACCACGGAGGTATCTGCAAAATTACGACTTTGGATCTTTATGGAGAAAAAACGCTATTGAACTGTTTTTTATACAGCTATAAGCACAGGTTTCTATTTAAGAACGATGCTCGAGCGTAGTTTGATCTGTATTTGCGTGATTGTAGAATTTATACTCAAGTACGTAATGTAAAAAAGTGAACCTATACTCAAGCGCGATTCTAGAATAAAATTCTGTTTTAAACAGAGATCATTGCTTAAACTAGAGAGATTATATTATACTTGAAAAACATATAAACAATAATTATCCCTACTAATATTATAAATGTGAATGTGAGTTTGTTTGTTACGTTTCCATGCAACAGCTACTTAACTGATCATCGTGAAACTTTGTACACATATTTTTGGAAGTACTAGAAGTAACATAGGATACTTTTTATTTAAAAAAAACATATTATTTTTTACTATAGTTTCCAACTGACTATGGTTTCAGCTGTTTGGAATCATATTGATCAATTTCTATTGAAATGATTTCTGATACTTATTTAATGACCTAAATGCGAGCGAAACCGCGGGTAAAAGCTAGTAATAAAATAAAAAAGCTATAAGTATTTATAAAGAAAACTAGAAAGAGAAAGAAAAAAATAGTTAGTGTTAGAAAGAGATAAAAGATAATCAAAATTCACCCACCTTAATGCTTTTAGCTTGACAATAGGTCCTTTTGCATCCCTTAATAAGGCAACTGCCCTATGATTAGAAACACCATGTAAAGATACGCCATCTACCTGTAAAATTTAACAAGAAT
Source organism: Tineola bisselliella (assembly GCA_028551675.1). Lineage (NCBI taxonomy): Eukaryota > Metazoa > Arthropoda > Insecta > Lepidoptera > Tineidae > Tineola > Tineola bisselliella. The sequence goes on from JAPWLS010001940.1 coordinate 41,394, forward strand.
ACTATTGGGAGATATTTAACATCTCGATTCGAAAAAATAGCGAAATTTTTATATTATTACTATGTATATTCCTAAATTGCATTGCCCAATACTATTACTGCTTATGCTATGACAATTGGTTATCTGGAAGAAATTACTTTCAGTGATAAGATCGTAAATTGATTTTATGTGTTAAATTGTATTGAAATGAAATGAAAATCATTTATTAGCACTAAAGGCGTGCACTTGCTCATCGTTAGACTCTACCGTGACTTCGGAAAGGCGTATGGTGAGAAGAATATCACAAGAAACTCGTCAAATTATTAGTATTATATTATTATATAATATATTATATATAGTATATTAAATATAGTATAGTATATTATATAGTATTAATATATTATATTGAAAAAGTACCTCTATATTTTAGAGTTTAGACAATAACCTTGTAATTAAAGTAGGTTAAACAAAAATAGTTCTTTCATTATTCTGGGCAATCTTGTAGCGTCAGCATACAAAGACGTGAGGTCAGCAGGCGCTGTTTCATTTAAATTAGAAGTACGGTGTGCAAAACAATTTTAAAAAATTGAATTTAAAAAAATCTTTTGCCAAGACAAGTCGAACAATAAAAATAAAATACGAGATTTTAAAAAAAAAAACAATTTTTTTCTGCTACCATTACTTAATAACTACAAGCAATAAACTTGAGCTGTAGTGGGTACTAGAAAAATGGAACAAACACAATTGCTTACATCGAAATAATTTTCCCCATTAATCTCTTTTGTTGACGGTACAAACGAGAAAAACACAATCCCGCTGTGCTTACAGTAGAATACCGAGCTATGCGACAAAATTTTATTATATTATATATAATATTATTTTATTTATTGTACCCTCTAGAGCAGCGATTCTCAACCAGTGTACCGTGGCACTTTTGTGTGCCACGAAATTCTAAAAGTGTGCCGCCACATTTTAGACATATAATAATATGATATACTTATATTTTTCTTTCTCTGCCACCAAATTTTGAAATCGTTAAAAGTGTTCCGCACCAAAAAAAAAGGTTGGCAATCACTGCTTCTTAACCGGTGTTTTAACTGATAAACTGATTTTGGCGTAAGTTATTTTTTAAAAATAGCCCAATTTTAAGATATGGTCTGTTAAGGTCCTTTCGTTGGGTGCACAGGAATCAGAGCCAAAGAGTGTTGAGGTTTAAATATCATTTATTTGTTACATTATGCTATGGTGTTATATGTTGACTGTTGTGTCACTCGAGGATATATATATATATATATATATATATATATATATATATATATATATATATATATATATCGAGCATGGGCGTAGCCAGCTATGGGTTCAGGATGGGGCAGTACTAAAATAATATGTAACTAGTAAACTATGCCCACGGTCTTACCCCGGTTAATTTTTTTTGTGTCGACTGACGACTGTCGAGTGTGAACTTTCTTACGGATATTAAGTATTGTAGTTAGTACCTAGATAATTAAGTTTTTTAGGTTTGATTAGGTACCTTACAGATCAGAGCCAGGGTGGGGCAAGCGCCCCACTCTGCCCCACCCTGGCTACGCCCATGATCTCGAGTGACGTGGAAGGATGTAGCGTCTCAGTACGTTCTGTGAGTGGTCCAGATACGTGCCGTTACATGGTCCATGGACCAAGAGAAATATCTATAGTCAACGACAAAACAAAAAGTCGCAATTAATTTGTCGCAATATTCGGAAGTTCTCAAAGGACTATTTTAACTCATATATAATTTAAAAGTATTCCAAAAAATCCATAAAACAGTTGAATAACTATCGTAAGGCCAATTCGAGCAAAATGTTTCACTTAAACAAACCAGAAGCTTAACCTACTTTCCAGATTTAGTGCTTGCCGTATGACCTAGATTTTCTATTGTCTAAGATAGGCCGTCAGCACTTATTATATTTAGGTAGGCATACAGCGCGTCTGTTATGATTTAGCTTCTATTATTTACCTTCATAATACATATTGTAGCCAATAGAGTCGTGGACTGTACTTTATTAAATGAAAACCCTTGAAATTTGTATTTACACTATATTACCAATCTCTTGTAATCTAAGCACACACATCCGTTCCCCTTCGCCCCTCCCAGACGTTCCTCTTTTGTTTCATTCCAAATTCAAAATTTACAATTTACTTATAAAAATATAGGTATACATCGCCGCCGCAACCTCTTTTCTGTCGACGACACATATGTTAGGTCTTTAGTATTCAATAAGTAACTATCAGTGGATGCCAGAAAGTATCCTGGACATCTGATGAGGAAGTGAATATTTATTTATGGTGAGCCAAAAAGATCTGTAGTGTATTGAGAGTAGTTTCTCAGTTTACCGGCAACTATTAAAGGGCTTAGAGACGCATTTGGTATTTTTATTTAAATATTTCTTTAACGAAAAAAACAAATTCTTAAATAAAAATAACTATTAGGTATAAGTGACGGACTAAAATATATATTTAAGGGGACTAAACTGTGGGAAACACTGGCTTAGACGAATTTGGTATTTTAAAACTATACACACACTGTTTCACATTACTTAAAGCAAAAAAAAATTAGTTTGTAATAGTAAAACAATATCTAATTCTTTATACATTCAAATATACCGTTAAATATGATTTGATAAGATGTTATAAGACATCCGAAAGACACAGTCGCTGCCACCATGCCGGCTTGATATAGACAGACACTTACCTCAACAATTCTATCATTAACTTGTATTCTTCCAGAAAGATCAGCTGAACTACCTTTGCTAATGCTTTTCACGAAAATACCACTTAGTTCCTCTGTAAATAAAAACTCATTTATAAAAAATGTAGGTTACATTGTTTTTAAATTAATTAATATATAACCTTATAGCAATAAAAAAAAACACCATGTTTTTGGCTTCAAACATTAAATTTATTCAAAAATCATATTACACGTTAGATGAATATCTTACTGATAAAAAAGCTTGGACATAATCTATGTCATTTTATGTTTATCCTTAGGTATGCAATAGGATGACAATGCCCCTATACAGCAGCTATTCTTCTACATCATAGTAGATTTTTTATTATATATTATTGTGACATTAGTATGTAAGTGGACAATGCCAGTATACAGCAGCTAAATCAAATTGATAATTATTTATTTAATTTGTATTTATTTTGACGAGTAAAAGCGCTCTATTGGAGTAAATTTACTAAAAGTAAAAAGAAAGAAAGAAAACTAAATCATCCTGTAAGTTTAAATATTTACTAACTGAAAATAAATAGGTAATTTTTTATAGACTTACCCTGTTCACAGACGTACCCCGCGACGGTTATGCCTAAACCTAAAGCCGAGTCTTTGTTAAGATTAACTTCATAACTTAAAGTTTCAGGTTCAGCTTTTCCACGTATTGCCATGTCTAAGGGTAACCTGTTTATTATAATAACTATTATCGAGTATCCGTCTGTTATAATAAATATGGAATATCATTTGTTTTTTTGGTTAGAATGCTGACCTTACAGGTGCAGGTTTGACTTCCAGAGGCTGTGGTACTTGTGGTGGTGGTGGGCAAGAGGTGGACAGAGCACCACGTGGCACGACGGCGACTATTGCTGCTACTGGCTACGAAATGTCATTCATTTTATTAAGTTGCTTTTTTCAGGCATTCTATAACCATAGTGACTATTAATCATCAAAAGTAACTTGGTACCTAATAAGCCGGTAAATATAATTCATATATTATATTTCAATCTTTATTATTTTTCTTTATACTATACATCCGCGGTTCTCAAACTTTTTTGGCGAAGGAAAAAGCCTTAATATAATTATAAAAAACTGATTTATATGTATTTATGAATAATCATATTGCAATGTAATATTACGTAATATTTAGTTGGAATATTTAGATGTAACCTTATAATCTCCCTTTGGTAGGTATTTTTTGCAGTATTTTAGCCCTAGGGTTCCGCGGAACACACTTTGAGAACGGCTGCTATACATCTAGTTCAGTAACCGGGGTACCCAGTAGGACAGGTTTCTGAACCTAGTGCAGGGACCCTTGCTATTTTTATGTACTAAAATTCTCTATTAATAAACTTTTTTTATTTTATTATTAGTAATTATCAACCTACCCTCATGAGATGCCGTTCTTCAATAATAGTCGGTGGTGGTGGCGATATATCTTCGCAGAAGACACCAAAGCCTTCATGACCTGCTTCAGCTAACCGCTTTTCCAAGTCAGCTGGGTCAGCTAGGAGACGACTGGGAACCACAGGTGCCTGCGATGCGCCTAGGGACTAAACTTTATATGTTTATTTGGGTGCTTCACTTAATACTATGACATTCATTTATGTTTGATAAACCACCGTAAATATAATATATATACTATAAACTCTATATAGCGACGTTTAAGGCATATTTGACGGCGTTATCGAGAATTGTCGTTAAATGGAAAGAATGGAAAAACAAATTTATTTTACTATTATAATACATATGTATTTACTAATAAAGTATAAAGAACGTACACAGCTGCAGTTCTTATTGATTTCTGCAACTTAGAAAGTGATGTTTATTGCTTAAAAATGACGTTATTTAGAGTGGATGCGATGCTACATAGAGTGTATCTTTATACGGATAGCAAAGTAAATCAACTAAAGCCATTGTATAGGTTTTCCTTCCTTCATACAATAGTAGTCAATCCAGACTGGGTTCAAAAAGTAAGGTGAAATTGTCATTTAAAATTCCCGGGCATTAGGAAGGCAGGTGAATTTTTTTCGTAGGTTGGTAGGACTGTCTATAACATTTGCCAAGCGTCTGTTTGTCAGAAGGTTTAATCATCTCCGAGTTACTCCGAGCATATCGCCTTTTCAGTTCATCCATCACTGTCAGTATTAAGATCACCCTTTGATTATAAAAAGCTACGAAATATTGAAACAGAATCGGTAAAATTTTGAAAGGAAAATCATGTTCTTATATCGATTGTAAATAATCTTTCATTGCGTAATGATACTCAAACGAGACCTTAGTGTGAACAGTGATATACAAGGTTTATTTACACAAAAAATATTTATTCATTTATGGTGTGCAAAATAGATAACAATTGAAATGAAAAAAAAAAGATTCGGACTGTATATAGTACTAAAGTGTGATCAAAAACTGCGTGCAACATTGCATCACAATTACATTATTTAAAACAGAAATAACTATAATAATCAAAGAAAATTCGAGCATTATAATTTCACTTAAAACTACTTGGCAGAATCAATTGAATTATTTCACAAGCAAGCCTTGATATATCACCTGCCGAAATATATATGATGATACGGGTTTAGTATGAAGTTGATTATGAAAAAATGCAGTGAGAGACACGAAATTACTTTCCGAACAACTTTATATAATTTTAAACGACTCGAAAACTAAAGATTTTGTATTGAAAGACATATATTGTATTACATAATGATGTCATTAATTTAAAAAACTGTTTTTAAAGGAAAATTAAAAAGGAAATTATTTTGCTTATAATTCCCGCTACATTAGATCGATGAAGGAAAATAACCTCCTAATAAAAACTTGTCTCGACGCGTTCCGCCACTTCACGTGGCATCATCAGGATACGTGTGGTCGAAGCCGAAGCGACGAAGTTATTGCATGTTGGTGGAGGTTGTTTTCCTTCATTGACCTAATGTAGTGGGAATTATATTATAAGCAAAATAATTTCCTTTAATATGGATTTCCGCAAAGTAACGCCTGAAACAATTAATTATATGCAAATTAAGAGCCCACGTTAGATATTTAAGAGTTACCTGCGAGGACGGAGAAGGAGCTGGTCTTGCGATCAGCAATCGCACGCAAGCGCCACATTGCCTCAGGACGGCAGCGGCCTGGCGAGCGCACATCCCCACCACAGACACAGCCCCAATACGCAGCAGCATATCACCACTTTTGAGTCGACCATCCTGGTTAATAATTTATTAATAAAAATAAAACAAATATTAACCCATTAAGTCCCAAGCGTCGAAAACATTGGAATTTTTTAATGAAATCTTTAAATTAAGTTCATAATACGTTAAGAAAAAATTATATGACAAAAAAAAAATAGAAATTTTCCCAAGCCGCTATTACAGTTCCTGCATATTATAATATTAAGTATAATTGTATTTTGACCAGTCCAAGTATTCCAATTGGAATCTACTAGTGATAGAATAAAATATAATTGAGAGGAAATTATTAAAAATAATTCAAATTCCAATTTTAAAAAGATCCGTTTCAATACTTATTAACTTTAATTAAGTCTGAAAGCAACAGATCCCGCATCCATTTGTTTCACTCTAACCAAAGCAGTGTGACAAGGACGGAATATTTATTGTCAACGAATAGAGTTTAGACATTGTGAGCCTCTATCGATAAAGGATAATTGAACGACCCTGCCTTTTTCACGGACTCAATAAAATACAAACTGGCACAGAAAACAACTTCATTAATTGTTTATATACCTATACATACAAGCTTTTACCCGCGGCTACGCTCGCATTTCAGTCATTAAATAAGTATCAGAGATCATTTCAATAGAAATGAATCAATATGATAAAAGAAATATAGAAAAAATCCAAACAGCTGAAACTATAGTCAATTGGAAACTATAGTAAAAAATAATTTATTTTTTTAATAAAAAGTATCCTATGTTACTTCTAGTACCTCCAAAAATATATGTACAAAGTTTCATGATGATCGGTTAAGTAGTTATTGCGTGAAAACGTAACAAACAAACGCACATTCACATTTATATAGTAGGAAGGATTATTTATTGTAATCCCTACTAATATATAAATAAATGTGAACGTGAGTTTGTTTGTTACGTTTTCACGCAATAACTAGGTACTTAACCGATCGTCATGAAACTTTGTACACATATTTTTGGTGGCACTAGAAGTCACAGGATACTTTTTATTAAAAAAAATATATATTATTTTTTACTATAGCTTCCAACTCACTATAGTTGCAGCTGTTTGGAATCATATTGATTAATTTCTATTGAAATGATCTCTGATACTTATTTAATGACTTAAATGCGAGCGAAGCCGCGGGTAAAAGCTAGTTATATAATAAAAAAACTTAATACAATTATAACAAATTACGCTTAATAAATGACTACAACGACATCGGGCAAACTACGCCGCAATAGAATTCTCATATAAATGAATTAGACCAAATAAAACTTAATTAGTTAATAACGAGTAAATATACGCGACAGAAACCCCCGAGGACATAAAACAATATATAGGTATTTGTCTCTTGGGATGTACCAAAATACAGAGCTTAATTACAATAGAAATACTTACGTGGAACTATTTCATTAATCAAAGATATATAATCAAAAATTATATCAAATAAAAAAATATTTAATTCATCTGTCAAATTCTTCTTGACATTACATTTAATCAAAATTAATAATCTTCATTTCGCATTGGTTCTTGCACATAATCAAAATCTACGATGACAAGAAGAAACCAAAAGAAACTCGCCAATCCATAGCTTATTTATTCAATATAAAGGTAGTAAGTACAATTTTTACTTAGATTTAATTTAAGCATCTTTATATTCCCAGTTTTACTTTAAAAGTAACAAATAATAAAATCCTTAATTAAGAATTGTAACACTACGACAAATTTTAAAATGGCAACACTAGTTTTCCGTTTGGGTAAGCGTGGTCGGCCATTTTGGTTGCTTGTGTCAAGTTGGTTTTCGGTTAGCAGTGCGTGTTTTGTTTTAATTGTTTTTACCCTGTTCACAATATTAACATGCTCCTTAATTTTTAATTTAATAAAATAATTATTATTCAATAAAATAATATTTTACAGAATGTATAATAAACTAGCTTAATAACCAAATCTTTTTGGGTTCTTATACACTCTTCCATATCTCAGAAGCACAGAGTTACAAAGTATCGATTCTGAATTGACAGATCTAATTTACAATAAACATACCCTGTCTGCTACTCCACCAGGTAGCACGCTCTTGACGACCACACCGGAGGATCTCCCGCCCACAATCCCGAATGCCAGCCCAGACCCATCGTTCATCAGCTCGACGCATTCTACCTCCGCCCATTCACCGAAAACCTGCTGGATTGACGTAACTTCATGCTATCGTAATTAAAGTTTAATTGTTATTTTAAATTTAAATATATTTCGCTGGATCCCATTAACTCTTTCAGGTTTAGTGGTTAGTATTCTAACCACCTATTCTGTATTTTTTAATATATTTACACGCTATCTATGCATGGGCGTAGCCAGCCATGGGCTCAGGGTGGGGCAGCAGTCTAAAATAATATGTAACTAGTAAACTATCCCACGGTCTTACCCTGGTTAATATTTTTTTATGTCGACTGACGACTGTCGAGTGTGAACTTTTTTATTGATATTAAGTATTGTAGTTAGTACTTAGATAATTAAGTTTTTTAGGTTTGATTGCAAGCGCCCCATCCTGCCCCACTGTGGCTACGCCCATGTATCTATGTTGGAACTCGTTGTTCTCTAATCTATATTACTGGCTATGTTTATAAAAAGAGTATTTTATATGTCTTTTTTATATGCTATCACTTGTCAATTCGAATAATAAATATATACATTACGGTTATCAAAAAGGATGTTTCTTTTACAATCAAATAAATAATAACTAATCTTCTAAAGCACTGCACATAGGAATCAGCAATTCATTCTCCAATAATCTATGGGTTATGTGCCGTACTAGGATGCTTGATAAACTCATTGTTGATCGAGTGTTATGAACCTTTGACGCTGACGTGTGACTGTTAGGTAAATTCAATTATTTATAAAACCAGTGCAGTGTTGTTTTTTCAACGCAGCAATTCGATTATTCAAAAATATAGATAGGAGTTATTATTATGTTATGATTTTAGCGTTTCTCTGTTATCTAGTATTGGTTTCGTTGATTTATGATAAAAATAAACGTAATCTCTTATTTTTTTTTTGTAATAACGTAAATAATACGATGGTTAGTATACTAATCACCTTATTTCTTGAAAACCTTTATGGATATAATTGTAAAACATTTTATTTATTAATAATTAAATGACATTCAAACAAAATATTCATTTGTTTTCTTTGTAAAGTAATCATAGTAAAAGTGTGGCTCAAAGAGTTAGTAAAAAAAAAATCACCATGATTTGCTTGAGTCGTCGCTCGCTGGAATGCCTGCGCGCGCGACTTGTCTTCAATCAGCTGACCTTTTCCGACATTTTGAGTCATCAATGACAGTCCTTGAAGCAGACGAACGTGGACACGCGATACTGGTGTGGGATCACCAACGTGTTTGATCCACTCATGATGTCTTCACACTTCACTTTGGTTGCACTTTTTGTATGCAGATGCATTCGATTATTATAGAATAGATATTTAGCACCTATCTTTTATTTATATTTCTAATAATTAAATACAACTGTTTTGAAAAGATATTATTTGAGAATTATATGAATTCTAAGCCTTTTTGCAACCATGGCTGCAAACTAGTGCAAATCTTTCGAAATGTCGAATTAAAATATTGTAATTTTGATATTACGAAACTTTTGCAGCTATTAGTGGATTATTGTAGGTGTAATTTTATTTGATTGGAAAAAAGCAATTAACTCGAATTTCAATAAAAATAAAACGCTTTCCAGGCTACTGAAAATAAGAGATAGTTGCAATAAGATGTCACTGAAAGGCGGTTTTATTGATAGCTTTGTAAACTGAGACGCGATTCTGGCAAAAATACGATCGAAACAAAAACGGAAATGGATCGGTAAAAACAAAATCAAATCTATCAACAAAATTAGATTAAGATATATGACATAAAGAACCTTTATTATTATAAACCAAATTGAATTTTAATAATAGGATAGGAGAGCTCTAGTTCATGCAATCAATACTCTAGCGCCCTCTAGTGATCAAAAGTGAAACAAAAGCCGCCACTGAGGACAGTATCCTCATGATAATTGAAGGCAGTCTTTACGAGTCTAAATTTATATAACGGTCATTATAATACGAACAAATGACAGATAAATGTCATAAACTACTAGCTGTACCCTGCGCGTGTTGCTACGCCACCAACTAAAATAAATTTGAAGGAAAAACATTACGCAAATATTTAATTCATTTTATTGATTTTGTTCATTTGACGGCAATATTGTCTGTTCAATGTGAGCTGTCATGAACTGTCACGGCAATATATAAAATTCATTGGAATGACAGTAGCGCCATCTGTCGGAAATTGGTCGTACCAACTCAGAAACCTTCGTGGGCTCATGCACAACAACTACTAAAGATCATCACATGTTCAAATGCATAGTTTACAATTCTATAAAGGACACATACAGACAAACATTCATTTACATATATAATTAACGATTCTTGTTACACGCTTGTTAACTGCTGAAGGTAAAGTAAAAGAGGGGAATAAAACAAAAACGTTTCGTAATTGACGTTAGAAATTTTCGTAAACAAATCAATAAAACAAGAATAACCCTTTGTTCTAGTTTTGTGTGAGTTTGTGTACCTACTTTGGGAGACAAGATGAAACGGAGAGATCGACCCGGAGACTTTGTTCGCGAATATACGAATATAGGAGATATATATAAAACAACTAGATCCAATGATTTCTTATAAAATATATATGTTCTATTAATCTATAATTGAAATTTTGTTTATGTTAAAATAAATAACGTGTTTATATTGGTTACCGCATGCGTGATGCGGGAGAGAACCGAAACGCATTTACAAACGCATATTGAGAAATTAAGGTTTAGGACATTTATTTACTCAAAAATAATTTTAAAAAAATCACTTAATTGAGATCACAATAATAATAATAATTATAAATAAACATATCGTACGTAGAATATTGACAACACCATCACAAGGCACTCAAACCCATTATATGTTTTTTTAATTCATATTTAAATTTACTAATATTAGTTATGTTAGGTGGTAATGCGTTATAGAACTTTAATTAAACCGGCATATCTAGTGCATAGAATCTCCGCATGCGGGAAATGTTCGGGTTAGTCTCTACAATATGAACTATTTAACGACCCTCAATATAAACATTTCCTATATTTAAAGAATTTTTCGAAATCCCCTAGAACTGCCCCTAAGAGCTAATGCAAAATATACCTTTACATTACGAATACATTTTGTTAAAAACCTTTTTATAACGAATTTTCAATCTTTGCAAAATATAAAAAGAAAGTATTATTTACCTCTATTTTAAGCAGATTAGTACCTACATAAAGCTGAAATTAATATCTTTTTTTAAACCTTGTTAAAACGAATCGTGGAGCAACCTAACCTCTGTATAACGAACCTCATTGTAACAAATTACTTGATATAACGAATTATTTTCTGAATCCCTTCAGTGTCGTTATATCAAGGTTGCACTGTAATAATATTATTATAGTCTAAAATATATATGGTTTAAAAAATAGTGTGTAACTCTTTTTGACTATTCTGGGACATTGTATATACACTTTTAAATTACCAATGTAAATGTAAGTATACCAATTATTACTGTGGGAATAGATCGACCTCAACACGTGTACAGAATTTAATTCTAAAAGGAATCCAATACGAAAGTTATTAGTATACATTTTTTATTAACATAATATTTTGTTTACAAACAAGTATCGACTTTCAAATGTTATTTACGTCCTGAAAAAAAGACTTAAAAGCTTTACGACTAAAACTTGTTTAAAACTTTATTAATGAAATCGCGTTTGAAGTTTTTTTAACCGCATCTTGAAAGACTTTAGTTATATTGGTCCTTGTGGTGAGTTTGCTGACGAGTCATGCATTGCATTATTTTCCACTCAAAAATCGAGTTCATGAATTTTTCAAGCTTATACTAACCTGGCATACGACCACATCCCGCTTGGTATTAAGCTGGAATACGGTTAAGCGGAATCGTGTTACACTATGCCGGTGACCAAGTCAAACACGAAACGAGATCTTCTATAATTTAAAGCTAGGAACAACTTCTTTATAAACGGACAATATAACACGAAGTTTTTATATATTTTTTATATACAGTAAACCCCCCTATAACACGGTAGATTGATTCCACGTTTTATGCAATATATTTACGCTCAACTTTTCTTTTTAAAAGGGGTTTAAATCCAATATCAAAGAATAACTAAATTATGAATTATATATGTGCAAACAAATGCGTAATCCCCGCGTTATATGGGGGAAAATACGTGTTATAAGGGCATGAACTTGCGTTATAAAAGTACCGTGTAATAGGGGGGATTACTGTATATATTTTATATATGTTTTCAATATTTATGTATGTCATAGTATAAGCATACATAATTTAAAAAAAAAGTATAAAATAACATTTTCAGGTAATAATTTAGGGTCAATTAGAAAATAAATTTACTTATCTATTGCGACTGCACCAATAATTCCACTATTTACCACAGAATTTCGATAATATAAAAAAAAATACCCGAACGATAAACTTAAAGAAAATTAAAATTATACCGCTTGATATATTAAATCTAACTATAGCAACACATAATTAACTAACATTCCCACTAAATATTGATTTCTTATATAAATTACCGAATAAAGAGTGAAAAAAAACCGAAATTATTTTCTCACAAAATCCCAAACGAACTAATTCCTAAATTACATTCACCCAACACAAATCCAAGTTAAAACAATTAAAAAGAGTAATTTTAACAATTGTTCTATTGTTTATTTATTAAATATTGTGTTATATTTGTTTAATTTTGTTGTTTTTTTTTCTAAAGAGAAACCGACCCGCGCTAACACGTCCGCGACCGCCGAGTTTGCGCGGTTAACTGGCGCTGTTCCGTAGAAATGAAGCGCACAGAGAAATCGATGCTTTGAAATAGCGTAAAACTCGAGTCGCTGATAATTTCTTTAACAATACAATCTCGTAACGTTTTCAAAGGATTGGAAACGATGATTTTTGGTTAATTAATAAAATTTACCGCGTATCTACATTATAGACTAAATTTAAGAAGCGAATTTACACGATTGTACTTCTGCCGGACGGTTAGTCGCTGTTTGTCTCTGAAAACCACGCCTGAAGCATTTTAGTTGCCTGCTGAATAGTTAGTGATTCTGGTTACTGCGTTGTTATTTAACATGACATTAAACTTCAGCTACCCGTAAGCTATTTAGGACTGAATTATGGAAGATTTTTAAAGCTTAAAGAGAATTGTAAAAAATCAAGGTATAGCTTGAAAAATAAGCTTTCATTAATTTAAAGTACTTACACAGCTCAATATCGTTTTTTATTTAATTAGTTACTAGTTTTTTTTTTTGTAAATATTCACAATCCTCCTGAAAAACTCCCGGTCGATCCGAATAGACACATAACCGCCAGTATAGTGAAGGTTAGTTATTAAAGTTGAAATAAAACAAATAAAAAAAGATGTCCTTAATATATATTTTTATACAATAATAAATGAGCGTAATTAAGCGACAAATCGGGTAATATTTCGTAAAAATGACGAAAAAAAAAACAGTAATAATAAAAAATACTTTCTTAAAGCCATTTGTATTATTAATTTATTATTACAAAATAATAATAAACCAATCTGTGGGCTTATCACGAATTTTAGTCTGGCTTTCAAACCGAGTTCGCTTCACGCGATTTGTATGAAAATTTGAGCAGCGCCACCGCGTGCGGATTTGGAACTACAATATTTTAGATACTTTTTGTTAATTTTCGAACGTCTCGATCTTTCGTTCATTTGATAGATTGCTGGTGCTCGTTAGTCGTTAGTAAAAATTCATGATCCCGATTGCTAACGGATCCGTTTTACTCGTGACAGCTCGATTCGAAAGCCTGACTAAAATTCGTGATAAGCCCACAGATCTTTACATAGAAGGTTGTTATTAAAGGAATGGAAAATATGCACTATATTTAGAGTTACTAAGCTGTAATCCAAAACAAAAAAGCCTCCCATTTCCCTGTGATATTTAAAAAAAAATACGACCAAAACTGTTAAAATTTTATTAAATTTTTTCGTCATATCTACTTTTACAATTACAATAAACAGTATTATATCAAACGAAACTTAAGGAATTATTTAAACGCTACAGAAAAAAGCTAATTGGCACAAACGTTATCAACAAATTCGGTGGGAAGCTAAACGATGGCAACACTAATTGAAGCAGGGTGACCAGATGACTTAAAAAAATTAGTATCTATTTTTCTTTCAAAATTATGTTAAAAATTTTAGTAAAACATAACATTGCTGAAAACTAGGCTGCATTTTAAAATTACTCAGCTGGCCATCCCAAAGTAATTAAACATCATTTAATATAATCAAATTTTTCATTACTTTTATTCATAAAGAATCCCCTTCTATACCATAGCTAATTTTATTTTACCTCAAAATCCCGCCCTTTCGCTTAATTGGTGAAGAATTTCACATAAAAAATAAATGTAAGTATACGATTATTTCTTTCAAAAATTTTCAGCGATCGACGCATAACTATTGGAGTGATTTCGTAACACAGATTTCGAAATATGACGTCATCATTTTTTTCAAAGCAAGCCTTAAAAGGGAATTGTAATTTATTTTGTGAACAAAAATACTAAACTGTCGCTTCATTACAAAACAATAATAATAATACATTTGATAATAATACAATAATAATAACAGATCTCATTCCCTAAAATAACTATTATTAATTTAATCTTTGATAAACAATTTTATACCATCGTGAAGTACACTTCCGAAGTCAACTACAAACACGAATACGGTCGCTGAATTCAAAAGTATACCTACGTACCTACTATAGGTATATGAATAAAATTTTCTAATAAATTATTTTTTTCGTTAAAGCTACTTTTTGTCTAATTAACACTAGATTTACCAGACTAGTCAAAATGACTGCTCTTGCAAGATCATGGTAGAAATAGGTATATTTAAACTGCTAAATCTAGTGTTAACACAACATATTCTCTATTACAGTATATTTCGATTGCAATATTCGAGTTCGTCGAGTACTAATTAAGTACTCGATGTAATAGTATTCGAACAAACAACTCGATTACTACAACTATTTTGGCAAACAAAAACCGCAATCGAAACCCGACTCGATCATACTAACAATCGTAAGAATCGAATTCGCCGAGTACTAGTCTAATAATTGATATTTAACAATTTAGTACTCAATTAAGCAGGCGAGTATCAATTGTGTTATTTGAACAAACAACAAGTAAACGAGAACAGTGGAGATGGTTCACATTCAATATCTTACATTTACTAAAACTAAAGACGACACGAAATTCTTCAAAGCCGGCATAGCGGTGACTACTATTACCGATCTACGCCTCAATGAATGGTAGCCCTTTTTCTCGGCACTTGAAGACTGGTACCAGGATTATGTTGGACTCCTTTATGGAGGTTTGTTTATAACCCCAATGAATGGCAGCCCTAACCAGTGTCATCTTCAGTAATAAACTAAATACTATATTAATATCAACAGCTCTCATTATATATATACCTTTAAAAAACCTAGGTAATACGTCACAACAATCGTCAATAATTATTAATGCCTTATGCAATATTATTAATATTTAATTTATTTATTTAAAAGATTTAATGTTGAAATTCGTGTTAGCAAAAAAAAATACAGTATATGCAAAATGTAAATTGTAAATATCGATTTTAGTTTGACGAGTAACCGATAGGTTCGCATTAGAAAAAATGTTTAAAAAAATTTTAAGTTTTACAACAACGTACGAGAGGTAACCCAAGAGCGATATGACGCTATGAGTACATAAAATTGAATGCGTGTTACATTTTCAGAAAGCGCCATCTATGTGTAGTTATAGGCAGCTACACGACTTTTATTTCTAACACGAATTTCCCCAATTCACTTTCATTGAATTATTTAAAATCTAATTTCGTATTACGACGACGGGTGTTCCGACTACAAGAAACAAAGATAGGTTATTTGTTCAATTTAATCCCATCTTAAATTAAATTGATTTTTTACATTAATTTTTAATAATATACTCAATAATGTATAGATTCACTAAATCGGCCGACAATGCGCCGCAAACTGGCGGCCGAATGAAGTTAGCGGTAGATTACAACCAGCAATGTTGCCTTACAACCAACTAACCGCTAACAGAGCCAAGTATGAGATTTAAATAACAATTGCAAATAAACAGAATACCCTGTTTTTCGTTTTAATTTATTTAATAAACTGTTTCAATTTATTCCTCAGCCTTTACGCAATGATATTATTATTATTATTAATTATGGTTAATAATTAAATAGAATTGAAAAATTAATTGGGATTTTTATTTAATCAGACCATCGTCGAAGAACTACAGTTGCAAGTGGGAGGGATTCAGTGGCTGTTGTGTGGCTTCAGCGGCAGATGCTGGGCTTCAGTGGCTGATGCTGGGCTTCAGTGACAGATACTGGGCTTCAGTGGCAGATACTGGGTTACAGTTAAGTAATTCCAATCTATACTAATATCATA
This sequence comes from Tineola bisselliella, assembly GCA_028551675.1. Lineage (NCBI taxonomy): Eukaryota > Metazoa > Arthropoda > Insecta > Lepidoptera > Tineidae > Tineola > Tineola bisselliella. The sequence continues at coordinate 57,918 of JAPWLS010001940.1, forward strand.
ATTTCACCCATAAAACATCCATTGCTGAACATACATGAATACTAGACTAGTCAATATTAATTTATAAAAATCTCTATTTAATTATTACCCATTATTAAGGTCATTTCACTAACATGCTAAAGGGTCATTTCAAGGGCATTTTTCAGGGTATCATAAAAAAGGGAAAAATCTCATAGAACTCAACTTATAGAACTTTCGGTACAGTCAACAACGTAATTTATAAGCCGTCTGGAGCTGCCGACCGTACCGTCTACCTTAAATTTCGATAACATATATAACTTTTAAACACCTTTATAAATCAGTATATAGCTTAAACAAGCTAAAAATAATAATTAAACTATTATAAAATAAAATATAATCAAAAAAAAAATAATCAATAATTTAAAATTAATAATCGAGTAGGAATTAATTTGGTATAGTGTTTTTTTTTTTCTCTTAAGTCTAGCAACATTGTACTTACAACTAGTATTTTTAACATCAATCAATTTCAATACGATTATATAATTTATTTTTACTACCCACAACTCCATAAAATTTCTATTAGTCCTTTAAAAAAAAAGATTATTAGATAATATACAATTTATAATATTAGGAATCTCTACATAAAAACGCCAAAATACTAACTTACACTCTAAATTGATTATATTATGATAGGGTTAAACGGGGTAACTTGAAACAATGTGTATTTTCTATACAAGAAAATTTATTATCCAAAAAAAAAACAGATAAGGATTGATAATTCTTTAACAACTTTTATCCTTTCTTTATATTTATATTCCATTGTATATAGAAGAATTAGAAATTATTAGTCTATTATGACAATGATTGAAATAATTCGGTGGACGCGCCCCGAGTTCGAATCTAGGTCGTAACAAATATTTAATTTATAAATACTTTATAATTATTATATTTAATATATTCCACACACCGCGATAGTTTCTCTTTCTATCGCTTATATACCTACAAAAACTGTATCCATTTGTAAATCGCCGTTTGTACGTATATACACACTTTTTTCAAAGTGGTTTCAAGTTACCCGTCTTAACCCTTATTTTAATAATATACAAAACACTATATCTAAGTAAATGGCACAGCCTGCTAATATTATCTCTTCTCAGGCTTTGTTTTTTAAATACATATGTATATTATTTTTTTGTTATCGGTACTTCTCAGTACGGAGTGCAAAAGAAAGCTCTGAAACTAAACAAGATTATTTAATACTTCGTTCAATTTTTGTTTTTTTTTAAAATCAAATTGAAAAAGTTAGTTTTAAATCATTTATTCCCAAAGTGCTGACAAATTTAGAACACACAGATTGGAGTGTCTATATAGTCAAGCCGTGTATTATTTTTTAAATAACTTTAAAAGAATAATAAAGATATATTGTATTCATAGCCAATTTTGAGAATTAAAAAAGATCTTTTATTATTTAATATAATATTCAAAATACAAAGTTTCAATAAAATTATTTGTATGTTTACTATTTAAAATATTATTATAAAAATAATAATTACACATCTATGTGACACAAAAAGTTTGGGAACAAATATTAAAATTATTAAAAACATAAGTCGTGTGTTGTGAGATATCTCTTTAACAACGCCACCTAGTGTCAATTGAACGAAGTATAGATCCATTCACATTACAAAAGGCACAAGGAACTAATAAAGACTTTCAAAAAGGAAATTACTTTTGGCAAATATTACTATCATTATTTATTAAATCCGAGCGCCTTTTCATTATTTTCTTATAACATTAGTTTAAGCAAAAAGGTTTCCAATACGGAGACAACTTGGCAACCACCAGAATTTTGAAGGTAAATAGCAAGTTTTATTTTGGAAACGCCTAAACTTAAAATATATAAAAGAGTAACAACTGCAGATCCAAGAAAGCATCTTCTCTTTCACTTAAACGTAATCTAAGACATAACGAGATGCTCTCATGGACACTCGGTCGCTAATCTTTTAGACGTTTTTAAATCGCTCATTTCTACTCGAACCCTCGCTTCAAGACCCAACGGAGTATCGAGTGGGCTTATCACGAATTTTAGTTTGGCTTTCGAACCAAGTTCGCTTCAAGCGATTTGTATGGAAATTAGAGCAGCGCCACCGCGTGCGGATTTGGAACTACAATATTTTAGATACTTTTTGTTAATTTTCGAACGTCTCGATCTTTCGTTCATTTGATAGATTGCTGATGCTCGTTAGTCGTTAGTAAAAATTCATGATCCCGATTGCTAACGGATCCGTTTTACTTGTGACAGCTCGATTCGAAAGCCAGACTAAATTTGTGATAAGCTCACAGATTATCAAAAAAATTAACATAAACGATAGTATTGTCCCTGTCATTCATATAGTTGCATTTGTCACTAATATAGTTGTCTTAGAATCTAACACAGAGAAACGAGTCAGAAGGATCCAAGTGGAATGAGCGATTGTAAATTAGCAAATTCAAAAGAACTCCTGTACTTTACGAAATACCGAAAGCAATCTTCATTTTTTCGCTTTAACCGTCACATACTGCGGCTCCTCGTTCTTCGCGGGCTTCGCTAACAATAATGGTAGATTACGTTTGTCTTTATTTATACTTGCATATATAGGTGGGGGTTGATATTTTGGATCGGCATTATCCGATGAGGCCGTATCTCATGTTTGCAGCGCGGTATTTATCTCGCGGTGAATGGTACTCTGAAAATTATAACAACCTCTCTTAATTCTATCACTGCAGTCAGTAATAAAAAACTAACTGGGTTTTTTTTTGCACTAAATATTATCATGAAGAAACAAAATCATATTTTAAAATGTGAATTTCAGCAATACCCCGCTTCAATTCAAATTTCGCGCTCAATTGCCCCGCATTATGCGAAAGAGTGCTTAAAAACATAAACATAATGTAGTCATCAACTTCTCTAAAGTCGCGGAAATTTCAGTTTTTTCCGGAACGTATCACTCGCGTAAAGCGGGGCATTACTGTAGAAGTGATAAAATCACTGTGATTTTTCATAACAACTTAAATGATGAATGAAATAAGTTACAAAATCACAGTGATTTATCATTGTCATTTTCTTTCTTATTGGAATAACATTCACAGTTAAGACTCTGTACGGCAGCCCTATCTCTCTTGGCAACGGTTTTGTTGATGACGTTTGTCAAGAGAGCATCAACCCAAGCGACCCCATTTCAACATTACTAAAAAAGTATGACCCAACTTTACAAAACACTAAACAAGATCTTTCTGAAGTCAAACATACAACTGCCCTACAACTCTTAAAACTAGCAGACTTATTCAGTATTGATGATATCATATCAAAAGTTCTCACCAATTCCTCGAGTTGCCTCGCCAACTGGTCACTAAGCGCCTGTATGACCTGCCTTTGCCCGTCATGAGCCGCGAGCGCCAACTCCAGCTGGCTCTGAGCTAACTTTGCCTCCGCATCCTGTGCATTAACGTTGTATCAAAAAACATACTTTACCATCTGTGAATCTGTACTACTTAATTATTGAATTAAAGTTCTGCTTATCACCATTAACGTTGATATGTTCGGAAAAAAAACATACCATAGAGAAGTTGATGACTACATTATGTTTATATGTAACTCTTTCGCATAATTTAATAAATTTGTCGTTATAGTGAATCGTGTATTACTGTATAAGATAATAAAGATTAATGGGTCTATATCTAATTCAAATTTAAACATGAATTGAAAAAACATATAATGGGTCTGAATGGTGTTCTAGTATAATACGATATATTCTATGTACGTTATGTAATTTCTGTAATTCTTTTTGAGTAAGTAATGTCTTAAACCTTATATTATATATTCATATAATTTCCATTAATATTGTAACTACTATAACTATAAATACAAATCTCTAACTGAACAAAATTAATACGATAATATTCAAATGACAAATAACCTGTTCACTTTTCCTCGACTTGGTGATTTGGGCTAACTCCTCATTTTTCTGAGCCAACTCGGCTTCCAACTGAGCTACACGCTGTCTCAGCTGATCTACCTCACTTGCATCACCGCCTGAAAATTGAACATTGTTTATTTCTTTGCATGAACCTGTAGCAACTACAGTAATGAAAAAAAATCGCGTTAACTGAAATTCCCGCGACCATAGAGAAGTTGATGACTACATTATGTTTATACGCACTCTTTCGCGTAATGCGGGGCAATTGAGCGCGAAATTTGAATAGTGATACCGCGCATAACGGGGTCGCGTAAAGCGGGGTATTACTGTAGTAACAAAGCCTCACCTTTTCCCCCGTACTGCCTGGCCCGAGCGACCTCTTCCCTGTATTGGTGCAGCTGGCGTTTCCACTCGTCCACATTAGCCGTACTCTCTTGCAGTGCAGCGGTCAACCGCAAGTTGTTACTCTTCAGAGTCGCCAATTCGACTTCCCATTTCTTTGCGTTCGCAGAACTGTAGAATAAACAAACAAGGTTTAGTTTAAAACATTTGACTTGAAAAGAGACTTAAGTTGCATTCTTAAGCCGCGTCTCCTGCGCGTGTTTTTTCGAAACATTATACAAAAACATCAAAACATTGTGTACGAATACAAAAATGTGTATGGCCACGCCCCAATGTTTCGATGTTTTTGTCTAATGTTTCGAAAAAACACGCGCAGGAGACGCGGCTTAAGAATTTCATGGCCTTCATAAACTCTAGCCGAGTTCTATTAACATGGTGGAATTTACAAAATCGAAATTTTACAATAAAACAAGTTAAAAGTTAATATTTACATAGTTTGTTTCTTGCAGATTGTTGTATTGAGATTTTTTTATTTTTCATGAGATGGAATAAATTTATATTTTGAAGAAAAATATTAATAGAACCCGAAAATTTAATGTAATATTGAAAAAAAATATTATTGAAATTGTTTATTTATACAATCTTATTCCTATATCTATCTATGTATTTGTATATATTCTTCATTGTTGTATTAAGTATCTCAGAAACGATTGGTATTTTTTTATTTTTCATGAGATGGAATAAATTTATAGTTTTGAAGAAAAATGTTAATAGAACCCGGCAATTTAATATAATATTGAAAAAAAACAAAAAAAAAAAACAAAAAATACTGAGATTGTTTATTTTATTTATACGTTATTATTCCTATATCTATCTATGTACATACCTACCTCCTATAGTTTAGGTTCAAGGTTATTAAACTCTTTAAATGAGATTTATTTAGATGTCTAATGAAAACAATTCTACCAATATCGAGTATTCGGGTAAACCCCCAGCAGACAGAAACAAAAAAGCATAGCGTGACAATTGAGTATATGTACTTAAAAAAAAGACATCAATAATACAAGCATCTAATAACAGTGTTGTATTTATTATTATTATTATTATTACTACATATAACATTAATTATATCCAATTTGCTAGTAATCGAATTATATTATAGAACATATTATAAAATACGCGTAATGTTGAATATAAAATGGAGAGTTTCGAACATCACGCATCGTGCATATAAAGGCGGCATTCCACTACCAGCTACGGTTTTAGACACGACGCATAAGCTATTATCTCTACTTGTAATGTGATTTTAGTCCTTTTGAATCACGCTCGAGTTCATCATTTTTCTTTCGAAATAAGTGACATAATCAAGTACAGATTCTACACTCAAGTATTGATTAGGTAATTGTAATTTGGCCCTTGCCCCACCCTGGCTCTGACCTGTAAGGTACCTAATCAAACTTAATTATCTAAGTACTAACTACAATACTTAATATCCGTAAGAAAGTGACTCGACAGTCGTCAGTCGATACAAAAAAATATATAACCAGGTTAAGACCGCGGATATAGTTTGCTAGTTACATATTGTTTCAGACTGCTGCCCCACCCTGAGCCCATGGCTGGCTACGCCCATGGACCCAACAGAATCTTTAGCAATAAAGCTATTAATTCTCAATAACAATAATATTCTCATATTCTTTACGAATATGATTTAATTTAATTAAAATACTTTATACGACTAACTGACGCGTTTAATTTGCTTAACATTAGTCTGTGGAATATCAAACAAGATTATGAACACGTGATTATAAACAAAATGACTCTTAAATAAATAAATTAATTAAAACCTATGAAAGCGAAAATAGCTCAACAAGAACATAGCTTCACGCTCGCAATGGACTACGGCCCTAACCGCGAGTGTATCGGAACGTTATCCAACATCGATATGGAGCTCGTTACGAGCGTGAAGCGATCGAGATACGAGACCGCGCACTACTTGCTGTTATTATAATAAAACATGAAATTTGAATGTAGAACATAGACAGGATAATAAAAAAATACATGTTATTATTATTGTCTTTTTCTAAATACATACCAAAAAGTCCCAAAGCACCAGATAAAGGTGACTAGAAATAGAAGGACAAGTGGACTGTATTTTTTGGAATGTAGAAGTAGAGATGCGCGGGGAGCGGGAGAAGAAATGTACAAGTGTGTATTTGGCGCGAACATAGCATATGACCACACCCCGTCTGATATTAGGCTAGAGGGGAATGCTTGAACGAAGACAACTGTCACCACAAAACACCGGATTGACAAGGCAGTCACACGTGCCTTCGTTGGGTGACGTCACACCACCTAAGCTATGATGGGTACTTAGAAAACAATTATAACCTATTAGCAGGGTAATTGTACATTGTGTTAATGTCATTGCGTGCTGTTTAAATTGGAAAGTAAGATTTTATCAACAATATTAAAACAATACACTATACCGATGATAAGACGATATCATGCGGCTTACTAAAGCGTACAATTCTTTTAAACCCTATGATTAGCGATTTTCATTTTTTTATTATATTTTTTACTTTTAATAATTGGGCTCCAATAAAGCGCTTTTACTCGTCAATACAAATATAAATGAAATAAATTATCATAAACAATTTGATTTAGCTGCTATACACTGACATTGTCCACTCACATACTAATATCATAATAATATATAACAAATCTACTATGACGTATAAGACTAACTAATTAATTCGTTTATTATTTAATTTAATTTATTGACTTAGAAGGTTAAATTTCTATTTTTTTTTTTTTTTTGTAAAGTATTAAAACTTTTGGAACCAAAAAAAGCTTAAGTATTAAATGTATATTTTAACGTATAAAAATATCACGTCAGCACACACTTTCCACTCCATACGTCCAACTGAATCACCCTCTCAATTCCTATAGACGGATTTCCTACAAAACTCAAATAGACAGACATCTGACTGTATATACATACCTAGTAACTTCATTATTATTATTATTATTACTATAAAAGAAATACATTATTAAGCAATATTTTTCACCCAAATACTCGTGTTACCATACAATTTCAATATTTAAAGACTTTTCTTCTATATATTTTTATTTATTCACTTTAGTAATAGAGCCCCAATAGAGCGATTTTACTCGTCAAAATTATCACAATTAATTTAAATTAGCTGCTGTATACTGGCATTGTCCGTTCACTTACATGTTCATATTACACGTTAGAGGAATATCTTACTGATAAAAAAGCTTGGACATAATCTATGTCATTTTATGTTTACCCTTAGGTATACAACAGGATGACAATGCCCCTATACAGCAGCTATTCGTCTACATCATAGTAGATTTATTATATATTATTATGACATTAGTATGTAAGTGGACAATGCCAGTATACAGCAGCTAAAACAAATTTATTGTAATAATTTATTACATTTATATTTGTATTTGTATTGACGAGTAAAATCGCTCTATTGGTGCCCATTTACTAAAAGTAAATAAATTTAAAAAAAAACATACTAATGTCATAATAATATATAACAAATCTACTATGATGTAGAAGAATAGCTGCTGTATAGGATACAGCATTGTCTACTCGCAAATAACTGGACCAGATACGCTATTGAGTTAATACATTGCAAAAATAAATAAATAAATAAATTCTTTATTGCAAAAAAATCACATAGGCGAGCTTAACACTAGGTTTACGGACGTTTTCTATATACCTACTTCTACTAAAACGCGTCAATTTGACGCATATCGTAGAGATAGGTATACCACATAGACAAGTTCAGTAATTCAACACTTTTAAAGAAAATAGACTTCAATATATATTTCCTTCGATCAATGAATAAAAGTCATACAAAGAAATAAAATAAAAATTTAAACAGTTTTTGGTAATTCTCTGATAAAAGTCAAAATGCGTCAAATTGACGCGTCCCGTAAACCTAGTGTTAATATGGATTTCGGCATTATCTACTAGCTATTCTTTGTCTGTATGAGCGATGATATTTAGTGCAACGAAAAGAAAATAATAACTAAATCTACACAATACATACATACATATTTATGAAGAAAGAATTAAATAAATAAATAGTAGAATTAAGAGATATTTTACTTTAAGATAAAATGGAGCCTGTCTGATGCTGAGTGGTAGCATGTTCACTGTTTAGTTTGCTTTTTTTTTTTGGAGATGTACTTTTTAAAACAAAATAATACATTCGACTTAATTTACAATATTACAACATTAGTAATATAATTATTGCGTTCTATTCTGCGCAATTTTTATATAGTCAATCAGATTGTTGACCGGACCCACAGGACAGTATGGGAACCAGCGGTGAATTCTTGATGTATATACGTATAAATTGCGAATAAAGTATTATTATTATTATTATTTAAAGGAAAGTGCTGAAATTTAATTACAAAAATCATTGTCACAACACTAGTCACGGAAGACGAGCCCCGATCGTTTGATTACTTGTTCAATATCAATCATTTTATCATTAGAAGGGGAGGGATATGGATTCTAACCACTTCTCGGGTATAAAGTTAGAAACGACACGAATAATTAGCATTCGCGTGAACGTGTTAGCGAAAAAAACGTTGCTGTTTTTGTGTGTATTGTGTTTTTTTTTTGTTTTTGTTTTGTTTTTTGTTTTTCTGTCAAAGGAATAACTAAAAACTATGGGTTTTATTAATGCAGTAAGTGTGAGAGTTTTCCTTTTTATTGCTATATGACAATTATTTGAATTTCGTTATTAACACTAAACTATTACCTACCAATAGGTTATTTTGACCATTTTGAGAAAATCTTTCGTTAATTTTCTTTAAGAAAATTCTTACCATATTTAAAGAGAATAATTCATCATAAATCTACTATTTCCTCTTTTAGTTTTCAAAAATAAATATAGTAAAAATAGGTATATATCTCAACATATAGTAAACCAAGTGTTAAGAACATATAATTTTATTATAATTAAAAAAAAAAACACGTTTTGCGGTTTAATATAATCCGACATTATTACGGGGCGGTTTACATAAATAAGGATACATTAATACAATAATAAATAATTCAGTAAGAAAATTTTTATATTGTACATATTTTCCAAAAATCAAATATAACATGAAATAAAAAATGTATACCATAACTACTCTTGCGCATAGTCAGAATCTAAGATCTGTACTGTAAATTTAACATCTACCCTAACTCTAAACTAATCCGTACAACACAGAACAAGGACAGCACAAACAGACTATAATAACACCCACACACCCAACTTTTGTTTACGACAAAGAATCGAACCCGGGAACTACACCCAATAATATACATGCAATACTATATATCTACATCAGCGGTTCTCAAACTTTTTTGGCGAAGGAAAAAGCCTTAATATAATTATAAAAAACTGATGTATATGTATTTATGAATAATCATATTGCAATGTAATATTACGTAATATTTAGATGTAACCTTATAATCTCCCTTTGGTAGGTATTTTTTGCAGTATTTTAGCCCTAGGGTTCCGCGGAACACACTTTGAGAATGGCCGTTCTACATAGTAAACAAGAAAACGAGAAAGTTTTTCGCGCCAAAAGCGCAATTGTTTAAGTTCACATACATACATCGATTACGTCGATTCAAATTAGAAATCGGCTTAACAAATTTAAAAAAGAAACAGTTTTTTTTTTTATTACTAATGCTACAATTGAAGAGACGACGTTTGTGGTGGAGTGGCTAAAACGCTAGTTTGTCGTGCAGAACTCGCGTGTTCAATCCCTCCTAATATTTATTTATTTTTATTTATAAAGCCTACCTACAAAATTACATTAAAACTACATATTATAAAAAGGACTACTATTATATAAACTAAATGAAATTTCAATTATAGGATAGGACGGCATACTCAAGATGATAAAGGGATAGATACTAGACTTCTAATAAAATTACAATTACAATTTTTATTAATATTATTAAACAAAAATATATGGTTTCAGGACTGGTTTTAATATATTTATATTATCTTGTATGCATTTAAAAAAAAGCCATTCAACTACCAGTAAAAACGCAGAAAAGTGCCATCATTATTGCGTGACAATAAACCGAACATGTCATTAGCCCACAGACGGAACTATTATTACAAATTCCACTATAAAATCAATAAATAGCATGCAGTGCGTGTCGTGTCGAAGCCAATCACCTCTTCCCCTTAGCTATATATTTCTAAATAGTCAACGACGATGCATCGCGATTGTCAATCGTCGTAATCAATCGTGGTGAGAAAAAAATATATTTCACATAGTCAATTTAATGGCCATAATATGGCTCTTGCGCATTATCAGAATCTAAATCAAATGAAAAGAAAGAATCACAAGAAACTCACCAATCATAAAGCCTGTGCGATATATATATTTTTTTAATTTTTTTTCTTTTAAAACTAATTTTAAAAGACTAATCCCATAAAGTGACCTAGTTACCTAGCAATTCGAGACCAACATATCAAAGTAATCGATTCAAATATCCAAAAAGATCACCTTATATTTTTATCATACCAAACTATAGAATCAATTATTAAACACATTCACTTCTAACAATCGACCATTTGATATCCGGTTTATGGATAGATAGCGCCACTGTTGTTTAAAAACAAAACTGTTGTTTACTCACAACCAAAACATATATACTATGTATATGTATAAAATAAACATAAACAAAATCAAACAAGCATTTGATTTCATTAATGACGTAATTTTGGTCCTTCGCGCCGGATACTACGTTTCGTTTATTTCAAATAATTTACACCGACTATGATCGCAGCAAGACTATAAAGCTATCTAGTTTAAGCTGTCATCTTAACACTAGATTTACCAGCTTAAATATACCTATTTCTACATACAACAAAACAGTATATATTTGTTACAAATATATATAAAATAATATAAAATTCATAAAACTAATTCTTCTGTTATAAATTAAAGAAGATTAGAAGAATTAAAGAAAATGTTACACGCACTAGGAATTTTAATTTGATCTTACAAGACCAGTCATTTTGACTGGTCTGGTAAATCTAGTGTTAAATATTCAAAAATGTATGAAACCTAGTTATTACATAAATACACTTATTGCAAATAAACACTCAAGTGCAACATGTATTTATATTAATTTTCCAACCAAGTCACCGTCTTATATAATACAAGTGTCTAAAAAAAATTGCTAGTCATTTATACAAAGAGAAAATCAACACATGAGCTATGAGGTACAATTTTGAATAAATTACTAACAATATAAATAATTGATATTTAGTGGTGCAGTTTGGGCCCATCGCTCGCTTTACACAGCCCCAATGCCATAACGAAAGGAAGGAAGCAGTGTATAAATATACGCGATTATTATTAACAACTATCAATTTAACGGTCCGATTATTCAGTTTTCTTTTGAATCGTGTATGACGTAAGACGGAGGAAATTAAACGTTTAGTGTAGATTTTACACACTTAACTGTTAACTGACAACTGATATTGTGGTTAGCAGAGGCGGCTCGTCCTAAAGAGCGCTGGTGCAGCGCACTCCCACGAAAATTACAGAACTTATATTACAGCGGCGTAGATATAGGTAATATAATATACTATTGTATAGGCATAGTAGAATAGAATGAATGTAATGTAAGGATAGTATGTATTATGAAGAAATATAGATCACTTCTGTAATTTTCGTGGGAGTGCACTGCACCAGCGCTCTTTAGGACGAGCCGCCTCTGGTGGTTAGCAACACGGAGCTCTCGGGTTCGATTCTCAATCCTTAAGTCTTATTAAAACAGCTTCATACTATCTCTTGAAAAAAAATCCTGAAATACTCAATACAACAACGAAGAATCTAGACCAGTGTTTCCCAAAGGGGGTCCACGATTGGCCCATTTGATTGTTAAGAGGGGCAATTCGAAAATGGACTCGACACGAGTTTAACCCTTTCGCTTCGGGCCATTAAATGCAATACTTTTGGTGTCAAATTTAACGAAAAAAGCAAATTCTTAAATAATTGCGGTAAATAACTATTAGGTATAATTTCGCTTGATGAGACTAAAATATCAACATGGTGTTTAGTTACATAAGGGGGGCATAAGAATTTTAGAAAGACTTAGGTGGAGCATGGCACAAAAAAGGTTGAGAAACACTGACCTAGACAAACAAACTATGCACAATAATAACTTTAAATCGCTCTGTTATAAAATTACTATTTTGTAGATTCTACCCCATATTAATAGAACACGACGATATAATAATTTTGAATGAAAGTTTGTATTGCCTTTATTCTGTACTTGGTCTTTTTGATTTCAGAGACACCTAGTAACCCTAATCTTGATGACCACATCGACTCTTGCGCAGTACGAAGATTTCCACGGTTTCGAACACGGCGATCTATACGAGAACTACCCTACGGTCAAACAGCCGATCCATCATCAGAGCTTAGACGATCATCACGAGGAAGAATACGATTTAGACTTCCATGTAAATATATTTTTAAACCGATTTTGACCACTGAGCTGTCAACGCAAATTTTACTACAAAAGAAGTATATGTGATACATTTTAGAATAGCGCCATCTATTAGCACGTAGCGGAACCACACATCTTATGATGTATATTTAAAATTTTCAGGCGCATCCAAAATACTCATTCGATTACTCCGTGAAGGACCCTCACACTGGTGATGACAAAGAGCATTGGGAGACCAGGGATGGTGATAAAGTTAAGGGTTAGTTCTGTTATTAACTTAAAGGGAAGAAAGCTCAAAGAAAAATAGAACTCAAGCCCATTCAGAAATGATACTCGAGCGTAGTTTGATCTGTAACCATTGAGTGTAAAATCTGCTTAAATTGCATTTTATACAACAATAATTAGTTGCAACGAGAAACAACCGTCAATATTCAAAATAAAATAGTAATATGTTGCATATAGTTATATATCAAATATTCAGTTTAAACATTAATTTGCATTTTATTCTTTCTCTTATTTATATATTAATAAGTAACAATTGAAACTATTTCTTATAAATGCGTGTAACAGAACGTAATGACAACTATACTCATTGGTCAAAAATAACGTCAACAATATTTCAAGCGTGTGTGATTGGTCTATTTTGTTTTATACGACCGAGTGATGTTTGAAGTTTTAAACTAATTACTAAAATACGGGCCTTCTATGGTGTTATGACGTCATCATATTCAAATATATAATTTTCACAGGATCCTACACATTAACCGAAACAGACGGCACGAAGCGCATCGTCGAATACGAAGCCGACGACAAGAACGGCTTCAATGCCGTCGTACACAAAATAGGCACCCCGATAGAACACCCGCACCACTACAGGGTGATAAAGAAACCAGAATACGAGCCCGTGCATTTTCACAACAGCTACGAAGAAGGCTTCGTGCCTATCACAGGAGGATACGAAAGCTAACTCACGACTAGCTACTGTTTAACCCATTACTTCCCACTGTCCTATTTTTAACACACTATATTTAAATTTTTTTTGTAAACCTATTAAGTTTTTTATTGTTTCTGATGAAATTCGTATTTTTATACTATTTTTCTGATGAAATATTATTTTTCCGCTGAGAAAAATATTTACGTAATTTTAATGTAATTTTTTCAAATTGATCATTTTTGATGCCTCAAGAAAAGCGTTATTTTCCGATTTTATATGCCGTAAAAAGAAAACAGTAACCAACTTCAAAGTACATAAAACTGATTTTTAGACTTCTACCAAATATATATAATATAAAAATAAAAACAAAATATAATTTATATCCCCATTGTCATATTTATAGGACAGGCTGACTTAGCGTTAAAGAATTTTTAATTTTTTTTTTTGTCATACTATTTTTTCTTAACGCATTATGAACCTAATTTAAAGATTTCATCAAAAAATTTCAATGTTTTCGACGCTTGGGATGTAATGGGTTAAGACTAGAAAAATAATAATAACCAACTTATTGAATTTATATTTATATAAATGCTACCACTCAGCATCAGACAAGCTCCATCGATTCACATTTTTAAAAATCTTCTGAACAAACATTTTAGTATAAAACAAAATATCTCTTAATTCTATTATTTATTTAATTCACTTATAACCTCTCTTGATAAATATGTATGTATATATTATTATTTATTATTTTATGTAATGTATATATTGTGTATATTTAGTTATTATTTTCTTTTCATTGCACCAAATATCACCACTCACATCGACAAAGGCTAGCTGGTAGATAATGCCGACGGCATTAAGCTCGCCTATGCATAAACAAATATTACTGGTTTTTTTTTTTTTGCAATAAAGAATTTATTTATTTATAAAGTCACCTATCGCGATAATAAACCGCAAAACTTATTCTTATTTAAATGTACTATTCGTGTTCTGTATATTCTGGATCCCACGTCACAGGCATTGCCTAGTGTGGGACCATCGAGAATCGTACTGTAGTTTTACTTTAATTATAATAAATAAATATCACCGAGTCCTATAACATAGTCCACTGAAAAAATTTAAAAGGAAAAACAACAAAAACACCTGAAAAAATGATTGCATAGCGAAGTTCGCTTAGGAGTCCAATACAAAACAATAAACTATTCCCTGCAAGTTTCAAGCAAAGATGTTCGAGACTTGTTAAGTATTCACCTGTATTTTTTAAATAAGTTGCCATTGTTAAAG
>JAPWLS010002362.1:0-98094 GCA_028551675.1 Tineola bisselliella
ACATTTTAAACAAAAATAAAGATTTAACTTTCATTGGATATGGGAAAAGTGAACCGGTTATCTTCGAAAGTTTTTGCTACACGCGACAAACGACCTTGCTCCTCGCATTTATCAGACAATTTGCCTTGAACTTGATTTGAATAGTGAAAGTTATAGGCCTTCCGCAACTTGACGAGTATTATGCTGGTTTTTTTAATGAGTGACGTCATTATTGTATATTTTTTAAGAACTATGATAAAATATAGATAAAGTAATGTTATAAAAATTATGGCTTAATACAGGCAGTTAATAAATGATTATCTAATCATAAAATAAATTTCGTAAATGTAAATTTTGAATTGGTGATGGAAGTGTATAGTGTATAGATTTTGTTAGTACAATTGGTCGATTGGTGCGTAGGTATATTTCCATTATATATTAATTAATTAATATCGTTGTATATTAACATGACATTAATTATTCGTTAACACTAGATTTACCAGACTAGTCAAAATGACTGGTCTTGCAAGATCAAATTAAAATTCCTACTGCGTGTAACATTTTCTTTAATTCTTCTAATCTTCTTTAATTTATAACAGAGGAATTAGTTCTATGAATTTTATATTATTTTATATATATTTGTAATAAATATATACTTTTTCGGTTTTGGTAGAAATAGGTCTATTAAGGCTGGTAAATCTAGTGTTAATATAATTATGATTTTTAGTAAAATGATTTATTTCGAAATGTTACAATAAATTAATATTATTATTATATTTTAAAAATAGAACACAGTATAATTTTAGTAATTATAATAATAGAATGACACCGGAAACAACGAGCAGTTCAGTCAGTCGCTAGTGAAAGAACACGTTTCTATAAACATCTTATGTTATTAGGGAACAAGAGGAAAGTAATTCTTTTGTTTGCGTACTTATTTTAAAATGCATGTTCCATCTGGCTTATACTATTCGGAATATTTCCTTTACCATCTCTTATCAATGCGCATCTTTACAACAATAACACATAAGCAAAAATATAACGATATCTAGAACTCAGGAATTTCATGAAGTTCGTTTAATCAGTACATACAATTCAATACATCACATTGCGCCATATTTTTTCCTTTCTGAACGATGATAGCTAGGTAATAAACACGAACACTATATGTCATGTTAAATATAAGTTTTTTTTTAAAGTTTATATTATGGGAAAAGCATCAAACTAAAAAGAAAGTATAAACAAACGATTGTAATGTCGTCGAAAAAAAAAAGAAAGTTGTTGCATTCACATAGACTTCTGTATTCAAAAGGTTTACACTTTCCGACCTCTTTCGATCCTGTTTAATTTTGTCCTTTGAACTTCGGAAGTTACTTGCTCAAAGTTAGTATTGCTCTTTATTCGTAAGCTAGGTGCAAAGGATTTCTGCACCTGCATATTCAAAGTAGTATGGTTTCAGAAATAATTTCGGTTTTGCATTATTACAATTGATATACGAACAAATTACACTTTTAATTACAGAAGGTATAAAGTTATTTTTAAACACATATTTCGTGCTTCGCGAACGTTTCTTTAAGTGCGAGAAAGGTATATTAAAAATTCTTCAAAATGATTTATTGCTATGAAACGTTTTAATATTTTTATTGGTCTATAATTTCTTAGCGTATGTTTTTTCTTTTTTTTTTTTTACTTAATAAAATGAAAATTGTATATTAAACTTTTTACAATAAATGTTAATGTTAGGTTCATTAAAAATACTATTATTATTATTAGTATTATTATTATTAGTATTATTATAATTACTATTATTATTATTAGTATTATTACTAGTATTAGGTACCATGTCAAAATTAAGTTCTGCCCGTAGTACATGAATTATTTTGCTCATAGGACAGATGACACAAATATCTTCAAATAAGTAGAAAAAAAAATCACAAAATACCAATCAATTTTATTTAAATACAAAAATAGAAGTTAATAACATGAGCCAACACATTGTTTTCAGAGTATTCTCTACCAAATTTTATTAAGTATAAGCATTCATCCTTGCAAGTTTTCTAATTAAACATTTACACTTCAAATTTTTTAAGTAAACTAAGTTGTTGACTTAGAAATACCTGTTGCCCTCCCTTTACAGCTGTTTATCACGGAACGAAGAGATAAAATATACACCAGAGTAAAGTTACAAAGTTTTAAATACACACAGTTGGAGTGTAACTGCTAGCAACTAGAAATGCAGCTAAAATGCGTTTTAAATAAGAAATTGCAATCTAGATTCCGTACTGGTCTTGCTTTCTTAAAGAACTAAAATGGCTAAAGAGGGAATAAAATAATGAAAAAGAAACAATTTAGAAGGTTTCAAAAATAAGACAACACACTAAAAATAATGTTTTTTGCGCATTTATGGTATTTACTAAATTATTTATTAATAGAATCAGAACATCTAGGTATAGGTACTAAGTTACTACTCTGTACTCAAAATTGTAATCGGCTTATAGCTATAAAATTGTGTACAAAATTAAAAGACTAAATATCTAATGTTATTCTTAAACGTAATACAATGAAAATACTTTATGCGGCTTATTTCAAATGCGTTATGTTTTATATCGAGTTACTGTTACTAAAAATTATAATGATTTTTGTTTGTTTTGTTGCAGTGATTACAGGATGCACCGATGGCATAGGAAAGGAGTACGCTAAGCAGGTAAGTAAATAAGTATTACTTATTTACATGCATATAGTATCACGCCTCTAAAAAATACTGTATCGATATCGATAATGCAAACTTCTAATTATTATAACAGCTTCTTATGGAACAAATTATTACTTGAAAATACAAATTAGTATTATTAGACCTGTAGGCGTTTATCGTATTCATTTTATATTGTTAAAATTTGATCTTTCTAGAGCCGCAAAAGACTAAACCGTTTTCGTAGCAATTTAATTTAATGAACATAAAAAAATGCCATTTTACATTTCGTTCACTTTCTTGATATCATTTAAAAATTTAGTCAGCATTTAATTAATCTAAAATCAGCACGTATTCTTCGTCCTACATTAAAATATTACACGTTGATATTTTTATTATAAACACGCTTACTAATTGGAATGCATACGAAGCAACACTGGGGGCCTACTATAAATTTATGTACAATGCATATTTAAAAAATCCGACTTTACTAATACGATTGAAAGAGAAAACAAAACTTCGTGACCTCTAAGTAGGCCCTCTGCTGTTTGCAATCATAATGTTCAAATTGTAGAATAAGCGTTTACTATTCTGTTTTCTCAAACAAATACAAACCTTATTGCTTTTGTATAACATCTCACGATAGCTGTTAATATTTAAATTGTAAGATTCAGTAATAACTTTCCGTAGAGTAAATATTTAAATAATTTGGAGATGTTTGTTGTATAAATACTTACGTAGATTGAAATGAAATAATTTAAAACATTTTATGTGACTTAAATATATACATTTATTTTGATAATCTTCTCCGATGTAATACTTATTATCTGCAGACCTTTCGAAAAATTGAATTAGAATAACCACGATAGTAAGTCGAATAAATAAAGGCATGGACTCATTTAAAATCTAAACATTGGCGATGATAATATTCCTTAACTTAAATTTGCAATTCTACATAATATATCTATATTTTTAGTTAGGCACATCGCCGATAGGTTCGCCTTTCTACACTTCATACAGAAAAACATTTACGTACACGATAATTACATATTTTCGATCAATACTATGGTAACCGGAATGCGTGCTGTTTTATTATAAAAGGGTTAATTTTCGAATAAGATGTCAATAAATATGAATTCCATTTTTCTCTGTTTATAATATACACTTGAAATACAAGTCTATGAGTTAAAGATAGTTCAGGCCATTGAAGTGGATTCTAATACGATTACAGTTTTCTAACACAGATTTCTTTTGTTTTATAGCTGGCACAAAGAGGATGCGATATTATTCTGATTAGTCGATCATTGGAAAAGCTTCAAGCTACAGCTGAAGAACTAGGTAATGTTATTGTATAAATTATTATTATTCTAATATATTACACACGTAATATATATAGTATGATAGCACTAAAATGTTGTTTTTAAACTTCAAAGAATAACGATCTTGAGATGAGTTTCGATGTTTGTTATACAAAAATATCCATTGTACATACGGTTTTTTCAGTGATAATGACATTATTCAAGTTTAAAATACTTTAAGATTTTCACTAGGTGATTTATTTGAAAAAAGAAAACACCATATATTAAAAAAGTTCAAAGATGAAATGTTATTTATTCAGAGAGAGACTACAAAGTGGAAACGAAGATAGTGCAAGCTGACTTCACCGGTGCAGATGATATTTATGACAACATATCGAGGGCTATTGCGGGCCTCGAAATAGGCACTCTTGTTAACAACGTGGGAATATCTTACCCTTATCCGGAATATTTTCTCGATATTCCAAAGTGGTAAGTGACACTTTTTTCTAGTCAAATTTAAAAGTAGTTTTATTATCTTATATGTAAATGAACTGAATTTTGTTGAATATTCTAACATAGTACGACAAGGATGCATTTTGTGGCTAAACGTTTTACAATCATCGTGATCGCGATGTTGTGTTCCCCAATAACAAAAGACATACGTATTTTTAATTTGATCACACAGAATTTCATCAAAAACAACTTCACGCTTCAACCTTACATTTTCATCTAGTAGATAGAGCTTGTAGTAAAATGACTTTATTGAATAATAAATAAAGTTTACACACCATGCATACAATTTAAGGCGGAAGGTTCAACATAGTTGTCAGTCCCGCAAACATAAAATTTTAAACTGTGCCATAAAGTGAATGCCATCTGGCACATCTAATAGCATTGCCCATTTCTCCATTGAACAATTCGTCTGAAGCAAAATTGCTTTTCATATTCTCGCCTCATATAACAGAACGTAGGTAGTCGGAAAATTGCACGCAGAAAACCGCATCCGAAGCCAGAAATCATTTCTGAGTGAAGCCAGCGAGCGCAGGTGCTCGAGAAACGACGACTTATGAAATAAGTGCTCCTTCCGAATAGAAATATTATTCGAACTATCGACGCTTTATCGCGGTGGATTATTTGTGATACGCTCCCGGGGAAACTCGTGCCTAGTTCAGAGATATATTTCATGCGGCAGACGATTTTGCAATATCTCGATGATTTCCCCATTTCAATTCATACGGACTGAAAATTGGGATGTGTAAATTTTGAAATGGTAAACGTGTAATATCTTTTACAGCCATATATAACATTATTATATTTATTTATTTCTTTAACGGAGTAATTTAAGCCATCAAAATGTAGACTTTATTAGTTAATTGAATGCAGGTACAAAGATCAAGAGACAATAATGACATAGTTTCGAAATAAACAAAAGATATACTAGCGTTGTAAAATCAGATTTATTCATCGTGTCGCATAAAGACGTCACAATCTGTGAACAGAATGTTTTCAAATTCATTCTATTGAATTTATATTGTTGTAATTCCCTTCGCATTGCAAATGTTTGTGCGTAAATATTAAAAATTGTAGCCTTTTATATACGTGTTCGTTTATCGAAGCATGAAAATAATAACTCAAAGAAAGCTTTTGAATAATACAAAATTATTTATGAAAATAAAAGAAGATTATTCTAGAAAGACATTCTACAGTTCTGTCTATTCTTTTTGCAAATGGCAACGTAAAGATTTAGTAATGCGAATTCATTTTTTTATTTTAAATGTCGTATAAGTGTAGTGTATTTAATATTTACGAGTGTGTGTATATGTAGTTGATGACGTCATCAGGTCGGGCGGGCCATTAGTTGCGAAAGGGGAGAATAGTGATTATATTAATTTGGGACTAACAGGTTACGCTTCATAAACTCTTAGGACTTGTAAAGACCTAACGTACTGCAAGATAAAATTTAAAAGCTTCATTTTATGTAGAAGTAAACGAGTTTGTTCAAAATAGAGATGTTTTTAAAATAAATTGTAGATAGAATATTCAATTAATTTCATATTTGCATATAATATTGTTTTAGGGATGAAACAGTGACAAATCTTATCAAAGCTAATGTTGTTGCTATCACACGTATGACTGCTATGGTCCTTCCCGACATGGTGAAGCGAGAGAAAGGTATCATTATTAACATTGGTTCTGCTGCCTCCGATATCCCAAGTCCCATGCTCACTGTTTATTCTGCTACCAAGGTAAATATACTCGGAACATGCATTAAACTTCATTATCCAACAATATTTAATTGACTACTTTTTTCTCTAGGCCTATGTGGACAAATTCTCGGATAATCTCGAATTGGAATACAGCAAGCGTGGCCTGATCATCCAGACTATAATGCCCGGCTTTGTTTGCTCAAACATGTCTGGCATCCGTCGCAGCACACTCTTCGCACCAACTGCTCAGGCCTTCGTCAAGTCGGCCATCAGCCTCGTCGGCATAATGCGTCGTACTACCGGATACCTACCGCACACGTTGTTTGTTGCATTTTTGAATTTCCTCATTGATAGTATACGTTCAGTCACCAATTGGCTCGTCACTCGTTCCATGGAGAATAACCGCAGACGAGCTATTAAAAAGTACAAACAACAGTAATTTTTCTTCGCTTAAAGGGTCTGCAACTAACACGCTTATAAATCACAACTATTTCTTATCTTTATTGAGAGTAACAGCGAAGGCTCTAAATTAATTACCAAATTTGAAATGTTATTCAAATTTGATCATCTTATATCTGGTCTGAATGTTAAAACGTAATAATGTTTATATAAATTATTAATCTTTTCTTGTGTACTTCGATACTATTTTCTATCCTATTCTTTTTCTAACACTCTTTTCAATTAGATAACTTTAAATTAATCTTGCCATAAAATATAAATAACAAAACTATATAATTAATGAACAAACTATTTACTCATACGAGATTAATTCTCAAATTTCCCATAAATCTTAAATATTCATTCCATCAAGACAACCAGGCTAATCCCAAAGGTTAATGCGATTATAATGTTTAACCAAAATTCGTGTTAGGTTATAAATTAATTCTGCTTTTTTAGTAGTTTAGGTTGTGTTTATACGTGATATTATTCACGCTTTTTGTATTATAAACTATAATTTTGCCTTAAAGTTTAGGGTTTTCATTTCTAGTAGTCCAAAGAACTTTTTGTTTTGAGGCTGTGTATCAGGTTACCTAAGATGCATTTTTTAAAATAATTATAAAATAAATATTAGGGTTAAATTAAGTTTTTTTTTGTTGCCATATAATTTAGTCGGATTATGTTTATAAGTACCTATGTACATTTTCTTGTAGAATAAATGTTGTGGTGAACAGTTTGGTGTTTTATTACTATTAGGTTCTGTGGCGTATAATTCGTGGCAAGTTAGGTATATGGTGAGGGTGATTCTGCAAATAGAGAATTTATGCATATTTTTTTAACCAGTGAAGGTAAATTTAATTCTAAATTTAAAATTAAAAAGGGGTTACATTTATCATTATTTTGTGTTTAGGCTAATGAAGGGGTTTAAGGGATGATTCAGATCTAAATCATCATTGCGGATTTTTTAAAATTATTTTTTACGAGTATGATATAACAAATATATTGATATTAAAATGGGGGTAATAATCAGTTTTAAGATATCAGAAATATTTTATCGTAATCGTTGAAGAAAAGTGAATCTCAATTCTCGAAGAAAAATCTTAAAATGACATTTATTGTAGCACTTTCTAAAAAAACCATACGTATTACATTCATGTATTGATTATACGTATTCACGAGTTGATATAGAAACGGTTTTCAATTTAAGCAGACGCAAAAAAAACGCTTGCAACGAATATTTGTGTAAATATGTAAAT
Source organism: Tineola bisselliella (assembly GCA_028551675.1). Taxonomy (NCBI): domain Eukaryota; kingdom Metazoa; phylum Arthropoda; class Insecta; order Lepidoptera; family Tineidae; genus Tineola; species Tineola bisselliella. The sequence continues at coordinate 7,868 of JAPWLS010002362.1, forward strand.
AAGAAGTACTTAATCTTTTTAAGGCAAGTTAACTTTTGGTAATTGGTTCCTAATTAACACAAAATTAATATATTAATTAATTATTTTTTTTATATATTTCAGGAAAAGCAAAATCGTCGCCTGAATGCTCAACCTATCAACTATTAGATTTTAATGTCGTTTTTTTGTAAATAATTATAAATTACCATTTAAAGATTATAATTTCTTTTATTGTTTTATTATTATACGTATTTTGGCTGAGCTGTAAAATAAACTATTTAACTATTTATTTATTATTTTTCTTCATAAAATAATTCCCTATTCTATTTATAGTAAAAAAATGATTTAACTACAACATAAACTCTCGGTCTTACCTATTGTCGTCCATCGACACGACCAACCATGTGACGTCACGCCGACAATAACATTTCCCGTGTCATTCATTATTCCTACATTATTTCTTCCGTTTTCATTTAGAATCATAAGTAACATAATATAATCATTATATGAATACATTACATATAATAAAATAATTTTAGTTTTATTTATAATAGATTTGCATTGTATATAGATTTAACAAATTTAAAAGTCTTACTACCATATTTATTTTAATTAGTTTAATTCAGCCAGTGATGGATATTTACTAAAAATATTGATATATTTTAATCACCGAGTCAAATGCTATGAAATACTTGAAAAAAAAAATATCGCCACTAAAATAACGTAAGAATTTTGTTATCCAGTCTGTTTTATTACACGCACATAACATTCAGCAACAAACCACAATGAGTGAGATACGAGGGAGATAAAATACTTTAAAATCGGCAACTCATACATTTTTTGAATCACACTATTCCACTTTGTGTTCGTAAAACCGACATTGGCATAATTTTCGTTATAACATCCGAGGTCATCACATTCACACCAAAACTCAGTTAGAGGTTCATTTTGAAAAATTACTAAATGCCACATTGACAATAAACATCTGTCACTTTCGCATAGTCAACTTTCAATAACATCCACAAAAAAGCGAGAAATTTCAGTTAAAATGTAAAAATAAGCAGTAATGGGAATAAAGGGTTCAGACAATGAGGTCATACTTATATCAATAAGTAACGCTATAACAATAATCGCTGCCGTGGCAATCCTCTTCGTACTATCCATCTTCGTTTGTAGAGTTGTAAGTGCAAATTCCTAACAAGCAGTATCCATTGTGAATAAAGCCCACGAACAGCATTAAGGTAAGACATTATACGTAATTTAAATATAGTATTGCATATTTTAATTACCTTTAAATTGACTTAGTTTTATAAAATTGTTAAGTGAGATAAACTTTCTTATATACAAAAGTGGATGATACGATTTGTAATACAGTACGGAATTATTAAATCTAGTTTGTAAACTTAAAAATTAGAACTATCTATCACGTAAATTTGACTAAAATCTCTTTGTAATCTGAAAGACAACCTGTCTAATAATTCCCCAATGTCAAAATCATCAAACATAGTGTAAAATTAATCGCACAAAACAAACAATTGATAATCAAAAGCAAAAACATTATCCCATCGTTTGTCGAAACTCACACGCTTTCACGAACACAATAAGAAACGTAAATTTAGGAAATTAATTCAAGAACGACAACTTACTATCTCCAGATGCCCGCCAAAACTCCAAGAAAGTTCGTCCCACGTAAGCAAACAAAGCCAACACCGCGCAATGCATCGTGTTCGCATTACTTATTACGACGCGACGCTTTACTATTGAAAGGCGCTGGCTGATTCAAAAAATGTTTTAGATTCAAAAATGGGTAAAACAAGATCAAGAAAATCTGATTGCGATGTCGAACTTACCATGCAAAAGATTCTAATGACTACAGGAGCTATCACACTCACATTTATTGCTTTAACTGTTTTATGTCAAGTTTGGGGTGTGTTCAAGTATGTATTACTTACTGAGAAACCACAGTTCATAATTAACTTTTTTGCGTCTCATAAGATTGGGAATCTCAGATTTATTAAATTCAAAATTATCATAAGTCGTTCACTTAAATAGTACACCTGTTTGTACTTACTCTTGATCTTCAAACCGCTTAATAATGAATAATAAACTTTTTCCTTTTAGGCGAAGATTACGAAGACTACGCTTCTGAAACTATAACAGCCAAAATTGTTCCCAAATTTATAATATTGGCTTCCTTAAAACGTAACTATGTTTAAATTATTTTTATGGAATAAATTACAATATATAAATAGTTTGTTCAAATAATAATTACACTATAAATAAAGCTGTTTTTAAGTAATTAATTATTTCTATATATTTACTGCATCAAGCCGACATAGTTCAGGCGAGTGTTGCCTTTACAAATGCAGTCTAAACTCCATATAACGTCACTCGATTTAACGACAAAGTCCCTAAAGCGTCGAAATCACTTAGCTCTGGTTGGTTTAGCTTGTCTTCCATACAATGACACACTTTTTGTTTGTGATTTTTTCTCTCCATTTAACGACAATTCTCTATAACGTCATAAAATGCACAGTCCCTTCAGTGTCGTTATATAGAGTTTAAACTGTATATTTATTTTTATCTCATGAACAGATTATTATAGACAATATGTTCATAAAATAAATAAAGATTTGAAAAAGATATATTTTACAAACAGAAAAACGGCGTAACTATCCGGAAATTAATTCAGTTTTTTAGTTTTCTACCCAGTTACCTTAAAAATAGTCATACTCGAGTTAAACTAGATTATACTTTTTCGTATACAACTCTCGGGTCATTTCTGTCTGGCTCTAAATAACTAGACCAAGAGAAAATAACAAATTAACACTCAGACTGACTTACAATGTTTGTTGAGCTGGATTGCATTCTCGGGTTAGCACGACCACTTCCACATTGAACACCTATGAAGTGATCTACTGCATTTCGGGATTACCCTGGGACTAGACTAATATAAGGGCGAAGACTGCCCTGTTATCATGGAAGTTAAAGAGAAGACACCAGGGTTACACATTTCTCTGTGAAATTATATACTAAACTATATATTAAATTAGTGAAATGAATATTATTTTTTTTACATTACAAAATTTGCTTACCCAAGCGATATCTGAAATAATAGAAATTCAAAAGTAAGGATAAAAATAAGTTAATGTCAATAATAATATTATATAGTTACCAACAGTTCCATAATAGAACTAATTCTTGGTTCCAATTGGTACTATTCAAAATAGAATGCAGGCTGAATTGGATTTTAATATTAATTAGAAATAGCGCACAACTGATTCCGTTGTCCGGATTGCGGGAGCTTTTTAGGTTGCAAACTACTTTATTTTGTTTTTATTTTTTGGAAGGCATTGTTGTAAAACGTTCGAAAGCAAACTATGTTCATTCAATTTAAAATTATTTATATACAAGTTTTGGATTATTTACAAAGTTTTAAATTAATATTATTTTACTGCCAAAACTATACATAATGAAAAAAATGTTGTTTTTTTTAATAATACCAATCAAATAGGTATGCAGCCAGTGATAAAACACACAGAATCAAATACGTTTAAAAATCCCAAATATAAACACGTTAATATTTATTTACATATAGCAATTCATCAATATGCAGTATAATAAGTGGGTCATACAGATTTTGACGTTGTGATTTGTTTGCAATCCATGTTTCCTGACCAATCGGATATGTATGTTTTAGAGCATGCAGAATTTTGATGCGTAAATTGTATTAACAAATTTCAGATGACCTGATAAATTGTTTACAAATGATTTAGAGGTTAGAATTAAAGTTATGATAAATGTACTTATATGACTATTTCAAAATTCGAACACAATTTTTTACACACATATAAATATAGGTACTACTACTACTATATACTACTCACATGCAACTCAAAATGTCAGTCAATAGTTAATGCTTTTATATAGGTACTCGTATATTAAATTTGAAATTTGCTCCATTTAACATATTAAACATAAAGTATTGAATATCGAAATAGGACAGTCGTAAATCTTAGACCCGTACCTTGCGTACGTCTTCTGACTGGAAGTAGGGTCTACTGATAACAAAACGTTTCCGATCAACATCTCCGGCGGATATTGAGCCTAGGATACTATCGCCTCTGCAAATTACTATTGGTTATTTTAACACTGACTTTGGTGAACTTTGGGAGAATTTTAATGAGTTTAAGCTCGATTTATCAGTCCTCTATAAAATGTAAAAGCAAAAGGTATATTGTTAATTGTCGTAAATATTACAACAAGAAGCAACATTGCAATAAACATAGCAATAAAGCTCATAATAGTTTCTCCCTTGACAACTGTAGTACCATTCCCGTGTCATTGAACGCTGTCATAATCTTTTTCCATATTGTAGTCATAATTTCTTTTAGCTTTTATTTGTCCCGGCGGGATAAGACTACTACGGGCAGTCCATTTACAAAATGAACCTGTGTAATTGACAATCAGATAGACTATCGCCGTATTAACGGTTTGCTGGACTGAACTTTAGCTTATTAGTTACTCTTGGGAGTTATTTGTGTGTATTTATACAGGCTGATAAAAAATAACATCTGCCCGTTTTTACTAGTGACTGTCAGTAACACGTTACAAGACATATGAATAAAATGTTATTTAAAATCAATAATTAAAATGCTTTTTATTTGCATAATATATTCTCCTTGTCTATACTAACTATAATACATAGATAGGCGAATTAGCTGATCCCTTTACACAATCATAGTGTCAAATATGATTAAAAGAGACGGTAGATTGTCTGATACAGTGTGTTTGGTTGGTATGACGTAGAACGTAGTATAAAGTAGAAATGCTTAAAGTACAGTTAGTATTGTGCTGCTAATGACAAATTTGTTGAACTTTATATACCAATATTTTAAAACTGTATACTCCTTGTTATAAATATTCTGAAGGCATGTTGGAAGTCGATCCCAAACACCTCTCTGAATGTGATCACTATCAGCTTCGAACCCTTCACAATTTAAAATATGCTAACGGAAGCAAAGGACATTTCGGCCTGACCCATTTTAAAACAGATACCTCGATTTACAAACATAAAAGAAAAGTGAAGAAAGAAAGTCCTGAATAATTTAGGTATAAAAGGTACGACTGGCATGAGAAATATTTTAAAAATAATTTATTAGATTTATTAAAGGAAATATTTTTGTCAAATGCACATTTGCAAATTCTTTCAATCGTATTAATTTATCATTGATTTGTTTGGTTTAATATCTATTGGAGCTCATTATCATTGGTCGATTAACAGAGTCACGATTGGGGAACTATTTATGAGGATAGGGAACAATTCCAGATTACTACAAACTCATTTGGCAAAGTATGGTATTTAACAGACCTGCCTTGTATACGGACAGACCCCGTGCGCTGTGTGTAGACCAAGTTACCAGCCGGCGATTTCATTACTTAACGAGCACTGAAAATGAGTCATAAAGTTTTGTATTACGACCTAAATAGCCATTTAACAGGAGTCCACAAGACACAATGGCAGCTGATTCTAATTGTGTTCTCGAATGTCGATGACCCGGAATGTTGTTTTCAATAACTAATTTATTGGCACATGTATGTATGTATATTAGTTATACTTGTATAACCTCCCTTGAGGTTGTGTTAGCATCCATTGTTCTTTAAATGGTTATTAAGCAACAATTCCTCAATTTACTATGATTAATTAATTTTACTTAGAGATCACGGCATTATATTAAATATAGTATATATTTGGTATTTTATGTAACCAAATACTTGAAGCTATAAATCGTATCTACACTCCCTTGTGAATGGTGTATGCAAAAAATACCTGACCCACATTTATTATTATTCCCATGCAAGCACGTGAATTTAATAATTTAAAAAAAAACTACTGACATTTTATGTTTATCCAAAAAACAAAGACAGTGGATGGTGGTTTCAACGACATTTATACGCTTCTATGTCTTTTTCACATCGAATTTCCTTCCTGCCTGCCCTATGATTCTAGTCATAATTATTGTATTTATAGACGTGTCTATAAACATATTTTATTAGCTAAACATCAGAAGACTACGTTTTAAGAGATGACGCAAGTTATGTTATGTCAACAGGACGTAATATTAGATTTAAGATCATTAGTTTGAAACCTCAGATCAATGAATGTCACGATCTCACACGAGCATCTTGTCTTTGTTCAATATCACCTTCAACTGCTACTACAAAAGAACTCATATTATTCGCACCAATAAAATATATTTTATAAACGGGTATATACTGGTCTATGAATTAATTATAAATCAAAATCGCGTAAATATATATATTATTTATCATCTACAACTGTCAAAAGTAATGTCAACCATTAGTGTAACGAAGTCGAGCTGGAAGTACCACCTGTGCTCACTTCGTATGTAAAATTCAACATGTCCAGCGGCAATTATCGGACGAAACAACTCCAGGCACTCGCCAGCGAATGCATATTGAAACATTTTGTCGCATGTAATTTTATTGTCCTTGTAGATATTAGTTTTAACTGAACGTTACTTTTTGTGTTTACTACAAATTTTTATCTGTAGTACAACATGAATAATTGTAGAAGTTACGTATTTATTGGTTATTTTTTTATAATCACTGTTGAAATCATTAGCTCGTAAGATTTCCAAATAAAATAAAATGTTCAATTGTTTCTTAATATGAAATCAGCAAATTAAAAAAAAAATCGTCAAATGTTTATTTTATTTCAAACGTACTTTGATACTCAGATATATCGATCCCCCTTCATCAGAATCCTTTGCATTTCTACGTTTATTTTTCATTATTTTATTTTATATATCTTTCTCTGATAGTTCAAATAAACAAGTATAGTTAATAGTAATATCAAGTTACATGTTATTGACTTAATGATGCAAGTCCCACAGTCATTGAGACCAATATATCCGTAGCATAGCTATCCCGTGAACATCGCAGCACTTCCGGAGATCTTCCGCCCACTGGGTCAGAATATACCGTCTCTTGAAATCGCCCACTTATGTAGGTATATGTTTTTATAGCTATAACATTACGTAGTTTACACATGGTACTAGCATATTTTTTTATAATAGATATTTTCTCCAACAGGTAAACCGTAAAGGTTGAGTTTGGTTCCTAACTGAAACGGGATGTGGCTAGACTACATTTAGCTGGTGCAGAGATATATAGGTACTGAAGCATATATTCGGAAACGACGCTCAAGCGTGGTTTGATCTGTAATCACTTGATTTTTACTTGAGTGTAGATTCTACACTCAAGCACGGAGCTACAGAAAGAAAAAAGTGAATCTATGCTCGGACGTGGTTTCTGAATACGGACGGGCCTAAAGCCACGTCTCCTGCGCGTGTTTTTTCGAAGCATTACACAAAAACGTCGAAACATTGGGGCGTGGCCATATACATTGTGTACGGCCACGCCCCAATGTTTCAATTTTTTTGTGTAATGTTTCGAAGAAACACACGCAGGAGACGCGGCTTAAGAGATTATATCAATCTAGGCATATTAGGGTGTAATTTAAAATAATATAAAATATTGTAGCTTTTTAGTCATCCATAGCAAATAAGATGAAAAAGGTTTAAGTATAGGCTTTATCGAAAATTTCAATTACCCGCCAATCTCAGCGTAAAATCAAAAGTTACGATTGACCCAGCGTTCAATTACCTGAACTTTTATTGCTACGATGTTTTCTCATACATTGTGTCGAATTCCCAGCAATATATTTTCAGTAATTGGATTTCCAAAAGTGTTTTTCTATATTGGTAAATAATTCTACTCAAATATTATTTATTGTTAGTTTATTTACACAAAGCACGTATTTTTTTACTACTTTCTTCTAAATTTCAAAAGGAATATGCAATTTTTTATCGTAATAACAAGTTCTGATCTCACGAGTCTTTATCATTCATCAAATTATAGCCATGCATGTTCTTCCACAATGTGACCTTTGATACTGTAACTGCTCTGTATTTATGATAATTATTACTATTATACCAAAATCAACAATTTTATGATAGGTAAGTCATAGGTCACGCACATGGGTGTAGCTACGGTGGGGCAGGGTAGGGCCCTTGCCAAAGGTACCTAATCAAATCTAAAACCTAATTATGTAGGTACTAACCACAATACTTAATATATGTAAGAAAGTTCACACTCGACAGCCGTCAGTCGACACAAAAAAATAATAATCGGGGTAAATAGTTTGCTAGTTACATATTATTTTAGACTGCTGCCCCACCCTGAGCCCATGGCTGGCTACGCCCATGGTCACGCATTATCTCTCGTGCGGGAACTCTGCATACTTATTCTACTAATATAAAGTTTCCCGCAGACCGCATGCGAGAACTAACGACTGTACGGAATGTATATACTGATATAATTGTTAAATTGATTCACACACTGTAGACAACGTTAGCCTTTCTGAATTCAGTTTGTCATCAACATCAGAGTATGTCATGATGACAGTCATTTAGGTTAACGTGGAATACTGAACTGCTCCGATAAGCTAAGTCCTATAGAAGCTTTAGGAAATTGTTATTATTAGCCAGCCCATACGACTCTCATTTTAGTTTTTGCTATTAAAGTATTCTTGAGTTATGGCGGGCATTTGGAGAAGGTATGTTTTCAATATTACAATTTTTTATTTAAGTATGATATACCTAAATGAAGAACTATAATGGTATGCTTGACTTGTTTTTCTATTCCAAGCGTGTTTCTTAACAAATAAACTTTTCCCTGTTTCTTAGCATGAGATATAATGATGATAATTTAAAAAGTAAAAAATAATAAATATTTACTATAATACAACTAAGATAAAGAAACACTATAAAGAGAGCTTTAGAGGACTTTAAAATATTCAGGTGTTTCATAATTGCTTGTAATTATAATTCAGGCGTTCTTTCTTGAATTAAATATCTTTTATATTTCTTATTTTATCTATAAATATATAAATAAATATCTTTTATTGTTGTTTATAATTTATTATATTTATTGCGTAACTATATAAATATATATTAAATTGAAAATATTTTATACAACTTTTATACAACACTTGTGTTTTGAAAAGTACGTAAGTAAGTTGTGTTTTGTAGTCGTAGCAAAACGTCGCTATAGCATCAAATTCATCAAAATAAACGTCACAAAATCGATTTTTTTGTCATAGTTCCTCTCTCCAGATGATTCTAGAAACTGTATTTTTAGTACCCATATACTAAGTAATAAAGTAGTTTCATAGTTATGTTCAAGTTTAAATGCATAATTACGTTTTAAAACCTACCCTCATATATTGTCACAGATAGCGAATTCACCCGCAGAATAACAGCTATGTCAAAAACTTGTCACTTAGAACCCATTTGAGGGCACTCGCCTTGTCCATTAGTAAAATTCACTGTTTCTCATTTGCAGTTTGTTTTTGTTTAATTCTTATTCGAGTGAAGACATAGAGTTTTCTCAACACCGACTTTTTGTTATTTTGTCGGCTTTTAAATTAACTTTTAGGAAGTTTTTAAACACTTTTTCTTTTTATTGTCAACAACAATGCCCATTCTTAAGCATCGCACTATGTTCGCTCGACTAACACGTAGGTATGTATCCTTTTGCTTGGAAACTAACAAAACAGCTCGACTCGAAAGCGATCACGTACATGTATGTAGAAACTACAGTAAATTGATGAAGAAAATTTGTCTACAAAACTAATCTATGACGTGCCAAACTTATATTATTCTGGATATACGATCGCCTGAATTCTATTATATTATGTAGTACACGCATTATTCTAGTACTTTCCATCTATAGAATTCATCCTTCCATACATATAGTAGGTATAATACATAGAAAGTTCTGATCACAAACACTTGTCTCAATAGGTATCAATATAAACTTCGAAGTAACCACTTCTTAACTATTCAATTTTTAGACAAAGTCGCACCTTCTGTTTCTAAGCACGAATAGAGCTTTAATCGTTACCTCTAGGTACATAACAGTGAAGAGAGATCACAATGAGACGTGTATTAATTATTACGTTCGAAGTTCGCCGTTTGACTATTGGCAAGTTGACCTTCCTAAATGCCACATTACTGACGCTCGCACCACGACGATAATTGTTTTGGAATACTAGGAGGGTAACTTATGTGTATAATTATCGTCTTGTGATAAGTTCGAGGTGGTTGCAATAGTCGGTGTGATCCGAATAATCCTGAATTGCGATGACGTAGGTCACTTTACTACACTACAATTTCAAGCGGTAGAATTTTCTGAACAGTTGACTGGGGATTAATTAGGTAAGTTAATATATAAGTAATTATATATAACTTTGATGACATTATTATATGAAAATAATTTTAACCCGTCCATTCTAAAGATAGATGAGCTTCTGACCGCAAATTTTCAACAAAGAAACCATCATGAATAATCACATGGGGGTGTATTACGTCACTAGGAAATTCAGTAACAAAATTTTTACGGCCTACAAAGTTGACAAAGGACAAACAAACAACAGAGGGTCTGAAACCGCTGGGCAACCACACAAAAAGGGTCTTCCCTTATAAGGCTACTATAGTTGTAATTAATTTCAAGTTTCAATTGTTAATTTGCTCAACCGCTACGCCAAAATGAGGAAAATTTTCACCCTGTTAGTGTATTTTATCCCGTAATTTGTTTGCGACCTTCCTCTTAATTATTTTCTTATTTTTATTAATATTAATGTTAGTAATGCTATTAAAGTTAAATAATTTCACATTCTAATACACATTTATTTACTTACGTGACACATGGTTTAGAGTAATGCCGATTATTAGCCCAGTCTGCGGTGGTATCGGTTGCCTTATTTAACATTTTGGAAGGCATTCTGCGACATAGAAAAAGTAAGCAAAGGCCATACGTTAAACTGACCCGCAGCGATTCCCCATAATATTGAACCTCCTGTTGTGCTCCTATATTTATTAATATAATAACAAATATTATACGACAGTCTTTAGAAAACACTTCTAGCTAGCTTCGACGTCTTAATATGTTACTATTATACATTTGTTACTAAAAACTTTAATGTAAAGACGATAAGCCAACATAATTGAGGCGACTCCCATCTGCTCATTAGATGAGGTGTTTTAGAGAAATAATACTGCTGATTAAAATAAATTAAAAACATAAATATCATAATGCATTGTGGCAATAAAAAGAACAGAAAAAAGCAAGAAAGATGACACTGACAGAATAAACGTCAAAACCCCAAATCTTTTTAAATAAGTATTTTCGGCCTTTAGAATCGACCGCAACAAGTTAATTTAATAAACTTTTATTTTGTCATAATACCACATTCTCAGCAATAATAAAAAATAATATCAAACAAAGTCTATATTATCACAAACATTTCCAAGTCATGTTGAGTTAAAAGGTTGAAATTTTTATTGTAAATAAAGCAGAATTCTTATAACTGTCGCTAGTTCGTAGTTTGAAATAAACAAGCTTCGAAAACATTGCACCAGTCGCAATTTATTGAGTGCTGTGAATTCCACACTCATAACTCTTATGATTTATTCGTTCCGTATTATAAGAGGGGCTGTAACAATATGTTATCCGAATAACTGAATGTATTTTTACTACACTTTTTAATACTACATATGAATTATTTCAATATAAATTTGTAGCCACTTTATTAACGATATTTGTCTAATTATTAAGTTAAGTATATTAGAAAAAACGTCAAAAAACGCGTATACATTTTTTTTAAATTGTCATATTGGTTTTCAATGAGATTTTGTTTGTCATATTTTCTACTACACTATGTAATTCAATGCACCGTTTAATATTGTATAAAAAAAAACAAGCACTTATATGTTTAAAACACAAATGGACATGGAAATCACACATCCTGTTCCATGTAGTAGGTACCTACTACTTATTTTTAAAATATAGCTATTGAAATGTAATTAAATTGATTTCAATAGCTGAATAGCTCTTCAGTAGATCTGAATACTTATTAAATTTCATGACAGCAATCGGCTAAGATAGTGGAAACTGCGAACAGGGCTATATGCAAATGCAGACTGCGGTGGATAAAGTGATCTCAATTTATCATACCGAAATCGCTGCCGACGCCCAAGTTCCTTGAGAATTGAGATGTAATCATACAGTATGAAAACATAACAATCTTAACTTGTTATATTTTAGGTATTATCATCTTAATAATTTGATTAATCAATATTTGTTTAATGTTAAATTTGTAATGTCAATCCCTGATACCGTTAGCATCGTAAATAGGATACGATACTAGTTTAGGGTCTGAGTTTCATACATAATGTATGTATGCTAGGCCTAATTCTAGAATTTATAATGAATCGCTTCTTCCTTACTTTTTATAATCATTATATCGTATACTTCAACGTGAATTATAAAACAGTTCTTTGTTTAAATTTAGAATGGTATTCATTGCATTGAAAATAAATCACCATTTTGAAGACATGGAAAAGGAGAAGAGCCGAACCAAATTTGCGCTTCATTCCAAAGTAATGGCTTAACGGATTTGTGCAATAAAGTTGATGAAGGGGAAAAATAATAAAATGAATCTCTGCATAAACGTTGAATAAATAACTAATTAAATTAATTTTATTCAGCAGAATACCGAAAAGTTTATGAAATACGACCAAGTTAATGAAATTCAACGGCTATTTTTGTTCTTTATCCACCAGGTGCGGATTTACATAACAAGAGAATTTACCAAAAACTTAACTTGTTCCTAATTTTAATCATATTTTAAACATTTCCGCTATTTACGTTTTTTAAACCTAAATCCAATTAAGTAATAATAATAATATATAATAATCATTTTACATCATCATAATACATAATTTATATTCCAGGAATAATAATATATAATAAATATACATCTCAAACTAGTTACACTGTAGGTACTACGTGGTTCAACTACAATACAAATATTCCACTCAAGCAAAAATATTTTACAAATTAATTTATTGAGTTTACATGTAGGCATAAATGTTGGGGTAAAAAGCACGTACAGACTTGTCTATAAATAATTATGTAAACTTTAAATTGAGTACTTCCATATTTTTTTTAAAATGTAGGTATTAATAATATACGTTTAATAATTTCATAATTGTTTCGATTGGGAACTACATATCCGTAGTAAAAAGTCAATTAAAACCAGTACGATGAAAACGAAATTTATATATCTATATTATGTTAGTTTTCTTGCTGAATGCTAAAGGACCGGCTAAAACAAAGTTTTATCAAAAACCAAACTTTGTACTTCTTATAAAGGCCCCAATGGTTTTCCAAGGAGCAGGTAGCTTGTTTTCTAATTTGCCCACTTAGACGCCTCTTTGTACAATCGGTCTGACCCGAGCCCTTTCCATTACAAACGAATTGGCAAAATGAAATTTTAAAGAGGTCTCCCCTTTTGAAGTTAATATGAAGCTTGAAATGGCCCTTAGAGCTCTCAAGTAATTGGGTTGAAACTTTATCGCTCGGTTCCGTTACTGATTTGACTTTACTTTTTTTTATTGAAGTTTTTGCGGCTATTTGATTCTTTTCACCTTCTGTAAAATAATATGATCGGTTTAACCCTTGAACAACTAATTCAGGTTTTCATTTTAACCTTTTTATTTCGCAATTATAATTCTATTACAAAAATAATTAACTTGTATAAATTCCATTAAAAACATAAAAATTTAAAGATAATTTTAATTTGGTCTTTCGAAAGGTTTGCAGCCATCGTGGTCGTATCGAGTTGACTGTAAAGCTTACGAAAATCGATTTTAAAATATTCAAAAATAAACGCGATTGATAGCCGCAAAATGTTATTTTAAATTATTGACATTCGCGATTAATCTAAAACTTGTTATTTCCTTTTAATAATTTGCAAAACATCTGTCTGATCTAACATCTGAAAATATCTTTAATATCCGAATAACATATGGCTTCAATGTTCTCTTGCAAACGTTCAGCGCCTGCGTTTAACCACGCGTGCCTTCAGTCCATTTGTCTCTTGAAGAAAGGAATCAGTGACCAGTAATGGAGCTTGGCGAAAAGCAATGTATCACGTGATTTCGTAATGGATCGTTATATTCTTTTATATTATGTGTACTTACTAAAGAGCCTAACGTTATAGTTCTTTTAATATTTTTCAATAGGCATATTTAATTTATTTAAAATAACAATAATTTGTTGAAATAACTGCAATAATTTATATTCTTTGTTAGTAAGTATTATTGTTTTATGTTACATAATAATAATTATAATATTATTATAATCATTAAATGAGTGCATAACATTTCATCCGCCCGCTTTTTGTCTACACTATCCACTTTAAACGTAAGAAAATCGTTTAAAAATTATAAGTAAAACGAAAATGAGGTTAAGAAAACTCTTTAATTGTTCTCAACGTACACTTGATCATCATAAAATAAACTAGTGTTTAAATAATTTGCGATTCTATGCACAGCAACATAATACACATTATCCGTTATCTCTATTAGCTAGAGATACACTAAATTCCAGAGCTTTAGTGCTGCACCAAGAATCGATTTTCGATTTCGAGTAATAAACATTTCTTTCTGTTAAGAAAAAGGATCGTATTCTGGAGAGCGCTCTAAGGAATCGACGGCTGATATTAATGATCTACTTTACTTTCCTCTGGTAATATTGTGGAAGAACCAATGAAAATTATTATCAAGTTTTCTAGATGCTTTTTTATTTTTATTTTATAACAAAGAAATACTCGTTAAGCCTCTCGATGCTATGCTAAACTTACTCTGACCACAATTGCAAACTTCAAAACTACGCGAATTATTTTATTGCCAATTTTATGCTCTTAAAAACCTTCTTTAAATAGTATAGCAGTATCGCACTGCGAGTGTGATCCATAGACAGAGAACTTCACATGTAAGAAGCAGATTCTAAACTTGAGAATATGATAATATCTGACAAAAAATACATACAAATATATTATAAATAGTTTCGATGATTGTTAGTAAAAAAAACATTTAGGATAAAGTAAACACTCAAGTCCATAATTTTCCTCAATGAAGCAAGAGGGCGCTCCACAATCTCTGCCGACTCTTGAGTCACGTAACGTAACGTGAATATGTATGTAAAAATAATTATAATCTCTATATAACATAAGAAGCCACATCTAAAAATTATTATATTATTCCCATAAGTTAGTTTAGATAACCTGCTAAACCTCAGAACATCCCCTGTAGAGTCATAAATCGTAATAATTGGAGTCCACTTGTGGCATGTATTCTTACGATTTTCCTTCTATTATACATACAGAGTGACTCAAGATTATAGGTTGTCCATGGGGATTACCCTAACAAGTGTGGATACTTGCATTTGTAGATTTTTATAGGACTGGAAGTCACCTATAAAAACATTTTTGTTTTATTATGGCAATCGATTTAGAAGAAAATAATAATAATAATAATAAATCCTTTATTGCTTTAAAACATAATAATAACAATACAACAACAATAGGAAGCAGATTTAGAGCAATTGGCGATCTTATCACTAAAAGTAATTTCTTCCAGATAACCAATTGTTATAGAAGAAGCAGTAATAGTATTGGGTAATGCAATTTAGATAAATAAAATACATAAATATAAGTAAACTAAATATATAATGAACATACATATATATAATTTTAATATATACAAATAATTTTTATTAAACTCTAAAATTTGTGAAATATAATTCTGGGACACTTTATATAGGTGTGGGTATAACTTTATTTATGTTGGCATCTTAATTATATATATTATTTCTTTTGCTAACATGTATTGTTTATGAATAATGCATGTAAATCTGTCTTGCATATATTACACCTATTACAACTCAACTGAGGCTCAATACATCCCAAAGGATGAATTAAAAAATAAATAAGACCAATGTGAAGAATATAAAATAATAATATCCCTACAAAGTTTATAGCCATTGTAGTTGCGATGAAAATAATAAAATTAAACGCAATTATGAGCCACAAATAATTCCTATTCGCAAATAATTTAAAAAGAAACTCTAATAATAAAATTCATTTTTGCGCAAAAAATATATAAAAGCTGTAAAAATCGAATTTAATGCTTGCAGGCGTTTTCTGCCAGCTAACCTTTAGGAGTTGTGATCAGTGATGCAAAAAAGAGTAATAATAAAAACAAAATTAAATTCGACAAATATATTTTTTGTATGTACATAATATAATGAGGTCTACTCGTTTCACATTTCTAAAATAATTTTCCATTGAATTCCCGATTTTATGTGTTACTAATAGACCCCCTGTTTCTGTATTTGCTATTAATCATGACGCGCGTATGATAAGACACCTCAGATAATTATTTCAACCAAATTGTAATAAGTGAATATAGTTCTATTGAAGGATTTCTTTGTAATTCGAAAAGGGATCTCAAACAAGCGCAGTCTAGAGACTTGTACTTATAATAATAGAATTGTTACTCAAACTAATCCAGTGTCGTGGACGTAGGTGCAGAAAACACGAAGTTGATAGCACACGTTCTGATTGCATTAGTACGATTCTAAACCATATTGCATAAAACTTTAAGTGTATTTGTTGTGTATCTCTTTGCTTTTGTTGAATGTTGCAGAGGCCATATTGAAATGAACGTACTTGACATACGGGAGACAGCGAAGTTATTGTTTGCTCTCGTATTTGTATATGGGTATTATAGTTAGTTCGTTTGAGAAAAGTTCTAAGAAACATACGAGATGGGTATAGTTTATTAAATTGGAGTAACTCGTGGCTTGCGGCAGTGGCTTTGGTTTGTTTTCATATACCTTTGCCAAATGAAAATATTTACCTATACATTTATGTATTATATTTGTTTAATAAAATATTATTTTATTCCAAGCATTACTATTGTTAGTAAATTCCTTATTAAACATTCATAAATTATAACCAATAGATTTGCTGCAACGAGCAGTTAATTTGTGATATTAACAGTTCAATAACGATTAATGTTCAATAAATCATAACATTAACTAAGCATGCGAATAAATGTATTTCAATTTAACATTATTTATGTATAAGAGATCGTGTTTCAGAATATAGGTAATATAAAAATTCAGACTTCATAGAAATTATTAAAAAAAGACGTATAAGTAAAAAAAGCAAAATTATTAAATAATGAACGTTTCGAAATTTTTGTAACGGGCGTATGCACGGAGAGACTATAATACTTAAATTCAATGCATTAATAACCCAAATAAAATCTATAACATTAAAATATGTGAACAACCTTAGACGTGTTTAAGTATTAATAAAATAATAGTAATATTATCAGCTGATGGCTCGAATTAACTCATTACGATAACAATAATTGCTATTACTATTTATTCTATTTCTTGACTACTAAGTATTTATATTGTGTTGCATTGTACTAGATAACATTATTAATTATCTGACAATGTAAGACTTTAACAATCGCAAAATTAACAGATGACAATCAAATTGCTAGTATCTCATTATAGACAAAAGTATAAAAGTATATTGTAGGAGTATCTCACATAGCATACGTTTTGATATTATTACAATTAAACACATTAACATCATTGTTTATTCAAATTGATAAATAAAGCTTTAAATCATATCTATCACAACTAAAATTCGTATATTCCCAAACTTCTAGGTTGTTAGTGGATTGGCAATGAATTACTCACTTGTCGTGGCGAAGTCGACCGATATCAGACTCTCGACGGGGTTGAGAATAATCGCCTGACTTGAGTGACGGTGCCATGAAATATGCCCTCAGTAGTTACACGGAAAGGTATTGCTTTAGTGACATTTGTAGACACAACTAACATTCCTTTTTTTTTTCAAAATTAGAATGCGGCTCGTGAGTATGGCAACACTCAAGGTGACAGAGTACACTTCCTTTGTAGGTACTTTTAATCTCATCCCGATTTTACCTCTTTTAGTTTTAAGCTATTAGTGTATGAGCACTGTTGAGGTCTGGTAAAATAAGCTATTTGTAGTAACCAAGTTAAAAAGTACTCTCGGTATAAAACCGTAGCGGAACTATGGCTGTTTACAAAACAATATTAAATTTCAGTAAGTCTGAGGTTATATTTTATGGGAAAAGATACAAAATGAATTTTAATATGAAATAAATCATCGATATTTTATTTTCATAATAATGTAGGACCTAAGATTTTGTATGAAAAGGTTTACTGAATATTTTCGAGTTTTTATCACTCCTTATGCTACTATAATAAGATAAGGAGGCCTGCATAATTTATTACTCAGCGACCCCTCCCCGTCGAGTGGGGAGTGGAACCCAGCTATTCTCTAAGGTGCTGTAAATTCTTCTAATTGAAACTTCTAACCAGCGTTCTAGAAACACTAGAATAGAGGTTTTAAATATTATTAAAACTTAGGCACTATATTAGGTCATTCACGAATGCTTAATTATTAAGCTTATTTTAAAGCAATTTGTGTGACTTTTATATGTTTGAAGATCGTGGTCGCTGTGAAGCTTTCGACATGTCGCGACGGATTAAAAATAATCAAAAGAAGTCGTTTTAAGTGTTTCAAAATTTACTTTTCGTGTCATAACTAAAACGTGTAATTAATATGCCTTAAAGATTGTTGAGTGGCTTTTAAAATTAATATCAATATAAACTTAATAATGATAGTAATAGTATTTGACTTTAAGTCTAACTTATCTAACTACTAACACTATAATTTCTTCTCGTCATATGATTCTGATTATAAACAAGAGCCTGAAGGGCGTATGCGAATTAAAGATTTTTGATTGGTGGATGGTCAAATTTATTAAAGAAAAGCAAAAAGAAAGAAGACATAAAGAATTTCTTTTAAGCGAGTGCAATTGTTCTTTGTCTGGTAGATAAGCTTCGTATTCCGTGAGTTTCCGCCATCAGACAAATGTATTTAAAACTCTATTATTAGCTGTACAATTTAAAATATACTCCAGCTCATATTAAGCCTTATAATACTCGAGTTAAGATTTAAGTTCCCGTTTAGGAAATATTATGTATAATAGAATTTCGATTATCTAACTTGTAATTATAATTTACGAACATTTTAAAAGGTAGTGATGAATTGATATTTGCGCTAAAAATAGTTTTTAGTTGTTCTTCGTAGATTTTTCAATGGAAATCTTTTGTGCATTTACATTCTAATTTGACATCATAAGTAAAAAAAAAATCATAAACACATATATTTAAATCGTCTTTGTAGGCAATTAAATTACCATAACTTTGATCATATATTTAGGTACTCAGACCATATACCAATATTATAAATGTGAATGTGAGTTTGTTTGTTACGTTTTCACGCAACAACTACTTAACCGATCATCATGAAAGTTTGTACACATATTTTTGGAGGTACTAGAAGTAACATAGGATACTTTTTATTAATTTTTTACCATAGTTTCCAATTGAGTATAGTAAAATATTGAGTATAGTTCTATTGAAATGATTTCTGATACTTATTTAATGACTTAAATGCGAGCGAAGCCGCGGGTAAAAGCTAGTATTAATATAAAACTTCTTTAAATAACCTGTTTCAGATGAGGAGTGTCAAGGTAAATTAAAAAAGCAAACTTTTCACTCTAAAAATAGGTAAAATTTTTCAAGGCTGGTATCATTGTTATTCATTTTATGAGCTTCTCCACCCGACGGCAGTGCTTTGTGGGGGAATATTTTATCGATAAATATCTCCTAAGATGTTTCCTTTCTGTTTATCGTAAAGATTTTGCTGATTCTTTTAACAATTCTCCCTTTAAATTGCTTTTTGCCGTTACAGTATTGTCTTTTAGCTTGGGAAAGGATTTTGTTGAACAGTCAACGAACAGCTTTATTGTTATTGTTTTTAAACGTCTACTGATATGAAAATTGTCTGCGATTTCTTTTTTTATTAGCGGTAACATTTTAGCTGTTAACTTTCGTTGTTTTAGTCAAGTTAAATAATATGTACGCAATATGCTCCTATGGATAATGAGTTTTATTCAGTGTAACTACGTACGGGGCAGTTCTTATGTATATTGTTAGAATATGTTTTATTATCTTATTTGGAGAAAGGAGCTTTCAGCAGTGCAGGCTTTGGACCAGCGAAGTGCAAAACTAAAAATAATCAAATAATAATAATAAAAGTATATATTTACAATGCTTTATCTTAAACTACAATAGGATATCACAAACAGATAACATTGCGTATATTAAAACAAATGTCTATTTTATATAATAAATATTTGTAAATAAATTATTGTCAATAAAGATCTGCTACGATTGCAAATTCACCTTGAATAAAAACCGTCATACTAATAAAGTTTCTGTGGACACTCAAAGATCACTAGGTATAGTATATTTTGACTTCTATGACGAGATTTATATTCCAATCATAAAAATGTCCGTGCTGGTTTTTTAAAAATCACCTCAATAAATTTGACAAGATATATTTTTGTCAAACAGTATTATAGACCAATTGGATGTCACATAAAACATGAAGTTGGCGCAAACGCGATAAGCGACAGCCAACATCGCATGCCGACGACATCCTGAAATAATACGGAGCACTATAGGGTTATTCATTGCAACTTTTAATATATGTACAATGGCATTTAATTATTTTTAATTACTATAAAACTAACGGTCTTCAACGTCATAGATTAATACAAATTTTAAAAAGTGTCTATTTCCCATTATTCATATCGTGTTTGGATGGAATTCGAATTTTGCCGCTCAAACGGGCTGTCAGTTTTTTCATTTGTTTTGCAATTGATTTTTGTTAAGAAATATTAGATACGTTCACATTGTAAAATATATTTAATTCCTAAAATATAATTAATAAAGTATATAAGAAGTAAAGAAGTTTCAATTTGTTAAGATATGCACACATCTCGCATTATCATCATTATTAAAGAATTTACAATACTTTATGCGTTTATTTCGATTATTTTAATCCGATGTCTTACTGGGAAACCTTCAAAACGTTGAATTAAACCATATAACAGTTTATTGTAACATAATGTACTTAATTTTTTTTTTTAATTATGATTAATAACAAAACAATCCTATGACAAGGATCTCACTTACAGTAATTGATGTAAAGGCAATACGATCAAATTCAGTGGTATATGCCGGGTTTATTCCACAACGTAGCCTTCTCACCTTGTCAGCGTAAATCACGTCAGCTAACAAAAAAACATTGCACGAGGGACAAACTCATGAAAAGTTATGTCATATAAATAAAACATTGGTTCTACTGAAATTTTACACGGAAACAAACGTGATTTCAAATTTTACAGACAATTTTTTAAAACACAATTATTAATGCTGTTATATATCTTTGATATTAGTTATTTAATTGCTATATTGGAGTTGCATTAATAATGTTCGGAACACACTTTAGGGATTTTAAACTTCTTATTCAGCAACTTTAAGTTTACTTTGACCTCTAAGTCCGTTTACAAGCTTATTATTGTTTATAGTTATACGTAAATTTCTAACTATCCTTTTATTATATAAATGAACCAAAAGTTGAAAAAAATCAAAAAAGAAATAAAGTTAATTTATGAATAAATGTACACTCGATTGAAATGTCATCATTAATTATTTTTAACGTGCGTTAAGCAATGCGAGCTTAAAATCGTTTATTGACAACGAGTAATGACTGGCATTGTCGTAAAAACATAAAACGCAATGAAAATATGACATTGTTTTATTTTTATTTATTGTACTTTCGCTAGCATTAAATACAAAATTACTTTCTGAAATATTCTCTTTGTACCAAGTAATATTTTTTTTATTAACTGCGTAAAAATACTATTAAATGAATGTAATTTAAAGACATCGAAGCCCCTCAGTGAACCCTAAGTTAGATCTTTATTAATAATCAGCCAAAGATTATAATGTAAATTTAATGTTAGTTATTCAGGACAATGAAGTATGGCAGGCCCCCGCTGAGTTTGAGCCGATTTATACAATAGGATTCGACTAAAATCTTTTGTCTTTAAATTATTTGTTGGTCTATTGGGTATTGTTGATTTACAAGCGACAAACAGGGTTAAGCATAGTTGCTGTTATAATTATGTCATTCTATAGAAATTTATATTATTTATTGCTTATTGTAATGTTTTATTAAGATATGTATTCGGGACTGATTACTTAATTCTGACTAAGGTCGTTTTACTGATAGTAATCCTTTAACTAACGTTGCTGTGAAAGAAATTACCTATCTAAAACGACCATGGACACATAAATTTAAATGAAGAAATACTTACTAATATCGCCTTGTGATTGGAAAAATATTAAATTATAGACTCTAAAAATACCAAATAATATTAAGTTATTTTTTAATAAACGCATGCATCGTGTTTCGTGCAGCATCATTGATGTGCATGTCACGCAGTTTTCACATAACATTATGTGACCTGAATTTATTTGAAAGACATTTGCTAAGGCGTTTATTTTAAATAATTGGGTCAGTTGTTTCCAAAGCACGAGACTGAGCTTTGTTGTTTTAGCGATCTGAATTTAATGCTGAGTCTATGATAAATTAAAGAAAAGAAATAAAATGACACAAATATATTTAAAACTTTATTTAAATAATACTGCGAATGAAATCACTCATTTAATTATAATAATACCTCAAATTGCACATGATTTACGAAAAACCAAATTTTTAATTCATACTTTGTACGAACTTTTTAAGTACAAATTAAATTTGACACGCATGAGTGCGCAATTTATAAAACAAAATATCAAACGTAATAACATTATAATTGTTTATTATCTAATTAGTGTTCCATTTTCAATTTCCATATTTTATTCGAATATAAAACCAAGTACTATTTTTGTTTATTTACTCCACATAATAATTATATATAATAAAAAACACTGAGTTAAATATAATATAAAAGCCCAACGAGCTAATTCAACTTAGTCACCCAACAATTATCATAGATACAAACTTGTTTTAAAATATTATCTGTTTTATTTTTATATTTAGTGTAACAAGGCTTCTCTACTATATTTAACTCAATGTATAAGAAAATTATATTTAAACCCATTAACATGATCCCATGGTTTTCCAATATATTCAATTTAAAAAAACCATATCTTTCAATTAGATAATTAGCATATTGTATATATCATCTAATAATTAACTAGAATATAATTCTAAAACAAAACGACTTAGGATCTGGGGTAACAATACTATACATATTAATCTTACTGGAATTTACAATAATTATGAATTACAATATAATTCTACAATTAATTCAACAGAAGTCAGTCATACGTTACTTATTACTATTATGAGTAATTATGGCACAACAATGGGACAAATGGAAGAATTAAGGAATGTTAAAAGCACTTATGCTATTGTGTAGGTAGTTTTAAAATATACTTTAAAAAAGAAATGAGCACTATACCCGAGATACACATTAAAAATATATCAAACGTAAAGGTATTGATAAAAAAATGTAATTTACAAAACTTCAAAGAAACTCTAGCCGAAGTAATTACATTTCTCATATTGGGCCACTCACCTATTAGGCTCTTTAAAAGTCAAATTTTTAATATCATCTATTTGAAACACACCATCCGATTTTTGAACTTTTACTTTGAAATATTTTGCGTTATTAACTTTATTTATATCACTGTAATATAAATCCTATGGCGGTTATTATCACACAAATTTCTATCGTCTATTTTATTTACATCAATTCTGTTTCTTCTTCACGAACAGTGTAGACAGAGCGGCGAATAGCACCACCTTCATATCTCACACCAGCTCCCGAAACATGGTGTAAAACCTCCGGTAGTACACATTCTGGTTCTGACGCGACAAATGTATCCTCGGTCAAATTACCACTGTCATCCCGTCAAGATCTGTGCAAGTATTCCGTCGTGAGCGCCTTCTGGGCAGCTCTCACATTCTTATCGTGATGTCGTAGTCTATGAACAATCTCATCATGCAGGACGTTGAAGCACATTGCTGTTAGAGCGAGCCCCGTCATTATATACACGGAACAAAACCACACCGTACCATTTGACGCTCCATTCTTTTGAGACGCACCAGGTGCAAGATGTCCAAACCCAATTGTACTGAGACTCATAAAACAAAAATAAACCCCATCGATAGGATTCCACCCTTCCAATTGATAAAGGATAAGAGCTCCAAAAAATATGTATCCAAATATAGCACATAAACATAGAGCAACAGGAGCTAGTATCGATATCCCCCGTAGAGATACTTTGGAATCAGTATCTGTGCAACTCAGAGAGTCGCAATCTCTTAGAAAGCTCAGACTTTGCGTTTTATCTTTGACTGAGGCATTATTAATATTGTGCGCTTGTGAGGCAGATATTATTGTTCCCGATGGAGACCTGACGTAATACGGCTCTTGCATATGTAATGTCTGACTCCTATAATCATCTTGTCTTTTCACTTTCTCTTTTCTTTCTTTAGTCGCCATAGTTCGCTCGTCAAGACAGCAATAACCACATTTAGTACACAAACAACAGCACAACGCTCGACTGAATACACTACGCGCTAATCTCGACAATAATGCTCCAACAACAGAGAGATATAAAAGTGTGATTGGTATGCCTATTACTGCATATCCTATAGTCACAGCCTTGCCTAATGAAGTCCTTGGCGCCACACTACCATAACCTGTAAAATAAAATCAATCCTTTAACAATATCCCACTGTTAAAAACTCGAGTGCAAGCTCCAAACAGTTATCTTGATTCTTAAGTTTCACTACGTATTCATAAAACAGTATTGGAAGCACGTCGAGTCTATTTAATGAATAAATTGAATTCTTACCAATGGTAGTGAGAACTGTGAGAGAATAAAGGAATGCTTTAGCGAAATTCCATTCGTATTCATCGGTGCCCAGAGCAGGTGCTGATTCCAAGGCACGAACGCCGCCATATTGTGCTGAAACATCGGCGGCCACACGGGCGACTAACTTTTCTTGAAATCTAGCGATTTCTTGTGCAGCCAATCTTGTCCAATTTTCTTTATACAAAATATTCAGTGAGACAGTAATTTCCCATATACTTTCGACTGTTTGCGATCTCAATTCTGCGCTCGCCTGTGCAATAGTACCATTCAGTTTCGACACAGGAACAGATTTTTGGTTAGCCTGATAGGAAGTTGTAGCTAGAGTCTTTTGGTGTACTTTGGCCGCACTGCCTTCTATTGCTAGAAATATAAATGCACCTAAAATAGTATATCCTAATAGGAGAATGAAAATGCCAAGATTTGTGACACATCCTGCAATAAGACTCTTCTTTTTGCTTTTCTTTGTTTCGACACAAAAACAACAGGTTGTGTCGAGGTCGTCGTCAGATTTGTAACTGTCACATTTACCATTTTTCTTGTACTTTCCATTGTAATTCTTTTTTGCGTTTTTGTCCATTGTTAATTTTTACTCTAAGCATTAATTATCATTTTCCAATCCGATACTAATTCGCGTAATCTGTAACAAAAAGCAAACCTTAATTTGTCTAAATAGATTATTATTATATTATATTAAATTGTATAAAAGACCATTTAAGGGAGACATTATTCCGTTCACAGAATTTCATTCACAATTTTAATAAACAAATTATCCAAAATTTCCATCTAGAATCGTGGAAAGAAAAATAAAACTGTGTTACTAGGAAAGGGCGGATCTCAAGACGAAGGGAAAGAATTTAGAAACGACATAGCGGTTACATTTACATAGAAAAACAGAAGAAAAAAGTTACTGTCGAAATATTTGAGGGGTCATGAATAAAATCCTTTGTGTCAAGCAACAAATAAGTAGCGTTTATTTATTTAATGCAAATATTCAAGCATAAAACCTTTATCTTCTTGCAGAAACCAAGATAGATACGTCCCTTTTAGCTGCACTTAATTCAACCATCTCTTTATGCTTCTCGAGAGCTCAACTCTTTTACGACCTTTTATACAAAGATTAAATCACCTTATCAATTATAAAGATTTTAAAGTATTTTACAATGTTTTCCCCAACAAACTCAAAGATATCAAAAAGACGTTTATTTTATTTTTTATTTTAATTATTTATTTAGTATAATTCACATAAAATTGGAAACGAGGCTCATTACACAATGACTGTATTGTGTTGTACTTTGAACGATCATTCCCGATTGTCAATTGTTACATGATTGACAATCGCGATGGATCGTTCCCAAAGTCTTTAAGAATCTGAAGGAAGATAGGAAACAAAAGCTATTTACAAATCGATTTTACTAAAGCTCGGCCTATTGGCGGTTCATTCCCGTGACCACAAATCCGAGTTTTGTAAATAAAAATCTTAAAGCGAAACATTGATTTGAACCAGAACGTGACTGAAACCAAACTTTTGAGATTAAATATAACTTTTTTATTTACACGAACGTGAAGGATATTTACCACACATGTTTTTCTTGCGTTTTCTTTTCTTCTAAATTTATACAAATAATAAAAATATTTTTAATAAATTTACTTATGACTATACCATATGTCCCCAGTGTATAATGTATATAGGCAATTAGATGCAGTAACTTATGTAAGTATGTAGTAAATATGAGTTAAAAAAACACATAATGGGTTTGAGTGTCTTGTGATGGTGTTGTCAATATACTACGTACGATATGTTTATTTATAGTTATTGTTATCTCAATTAAGTGAATTTTTTTTTTAATTCTTTTTGAGTCAATAAATGTCTTAAACCTTAAACCTTAACTTCTACTTATTGTCTAATATGATATATACACACGCCCTTGTGCCTTTCAGTCATCACCCTTATGTGTTTTGACTCCATTTCTAAACATCACATTTCTCATATGTGCATGCACTTCGTTTGGTCCTCGAAAAAAGGTCACCTTCTAACATTGCCTAATATAGTTTTTACTACATTTTTTTAAAATTTTGTTTATACAATATATAGCATATACGCAGTTTATGAAATAATTCTTGCATATAGGTAGATTTATTTGTTATAAAACCATAAAAGTGATATTTTAGTAAAAAAGAACATGGAATTACCGATTCATACAACATAACCACTGAGCCAATAATAATATTCTTCAATTTACGCGTTGGGAATAACAATTTACCAAATACCTACTAAAATTTTATTATCAATTTCTGAATTTATACCCTTAGATCTTATTTGAAACCCGTTCAAGCGCACGCTGCTTGCCGCTGTAATGTGACCAGATTTATAATTTAATTTTGTACCGCGCATTTTTTCGCCAAACGTTTCCTTAATTTTTAGGAATAAGAAGCGTTATAAAACCTGTACCTACTTTTAATAGTAAGACTCAGTTAACCTCATTTTAAAATTTTACTCTGACGTCATAAAATAACATAAAATATTGATTCAGCTCTGGTAGGAAGTAACTGACGTACAATTGGATTGATAAATAATACATTTTTAAAAGTAGAGTATTATTAGCACATTTATAAAAAAAAAACAAATGAATAACAATTAAGAAGGAATAGTCATTGCAATTACTATAATACTAAGATAACAAAGTTCAAATGAGAGAAGCGTTAGTGAAATGATTTCATCGCAATTTCCTGCCCACACCCAAAGAATTGGTTACAGCAGTCCTACAGGGTAATGAAATAAGTCATTTAAATTGGAATAGAAATTTGAATGGAGGAACATTAGGCTGCCGTGAGGGGCTAAAACCTGCTATTATTGGATTATATCACTGATTTATGCAAAATCTTTATCGTTTGCGATACTCGAAAATTGAATTCTCCGACCACATCATATTAGAGGCGTGGGGAATGGTTTTTACAATCAATCTTTTTACCTTCGATTCATCAGTTTACATTTCCATTAGGGTCATTTTAATATATTGATTTCGATCCCATTTTTAACACGAATCATTAAACTTTTTAAAATTCTATTTTCTCAATACAATCAATCAATGATTTTTTTTATTTAAAAACATATAAAATCTGATTATCTCGAAAACTATTTCGACCCTTGTTTAGTATATTTAAAATTCTATCAAAATTGCATTTAAAACTACAATATTTGTGACCTACAATTTGGAAAAGCTCTACCTAGTTCAAAAAGCAGCACTAAATCTACTCGATTCGTAAATGTAATACTGATATTTTTATCACATTCAGTTCTTGAATAAGTTATCGGCTCTGTACGCACTAAATTCTAAACTGGAAAACAAATCAAACTCATTTTTCAAGCTTTCTTAATACGAAAGAATGAATTGAAAATGGTATTAGTCATAATAGAAGCGGGAACTTGTTCCTGGGATAATCGGATCGGGTCATAACGTATTGTACCATACATAGCGGGGGAAGCAAACGTTCGTGCCAACTCGTAGAAATACACAGTTCAATAGGTTAAAATTAAACTTATAAATCAACCGAATGCTATCGGATTTTAACTTCAAAAATGAATTTAAAGAATTTTATTTCATGTTTCACGAGTGATTTTGAACTTTTATTAGTTTTATTAAATTAAATATTTTTTTCACGTAGTCCCGTGTGCGATTTAGTTGAAATAAGATAAATATTTATGCCGACTTAGACATACGCAAGTGTTGGCTTTGTCCTGAAACCTGAATTGCTGGATATTTTAATTTGAAATCTGGATAAAAAACGCCGCCTTGTATCCATATGCATAATTTGAAATAATAATAAATAAATTTATGTGTGTATATACTATGTTTTTAATTCCATTATAACGCATTGTAATACAATAGACCATTATAAAATGAAACTATAATTTGCTTACAGTTTCTACGTCCAATAAGTCGACGAGCGCAAATTCTCAAGTCCCCACTGTCACACGTGACTTAGTGAAAGCGGTGTAGTGCTCAGGAAGGAACGACACTAATTGCTCTTTGTTTTATGACCTTATATAGTTGCTGTGTGTCCTCAAATTTACATCGATAGACGTATTAAATATTTATGTTTTACTCTTGATTTTTGAAATTTAGTTTATATTTCAACTCTATTCTTTTATACTATCACATTCGCTAGCTCCTAAACGAGTAGATCGTATTGTATCCATTTTTTCTATTTAATAACTCGCGCCAACCTTTAAAATATTGTTATACGCGGTTCATGACCTTAACAAATATATGGTATCCGGCCCAATCTTTACCTATTACAATAAGGGTCACAGAAACACTTAATGGGACATAAATAATGATAGAACTTAAAACAAAAATCTCTAAAGAAACAGAGTGGAGTGCAACGTGCATTATAAAATGCCTCTACCGCAGAAAATGTGACAGAACCACCTCTTGCATGCATAATAGAACTTGCAACTGCAGACGTTATTTTCGTCTGTAACATCGTAGTGCAATTGGGATTGTCTAGAAAACTTTGTTTATTGGTTTTTGTAAAATAAAGTGTTTTATTCATTAAAGCATATGTCATGGACATATATTAGACGGTACTGTACTGGAACTGAGTAACCAATTTCAAAAAACTTTATTCTAAAGAGTCGTTTAAATTTGTTATATCATGTCCGCCAATAATCTCAGACAATATAATGAAACTAAAGTAAAAAGCGAAGAACATTCAATTTTCCGGAACTGCGGTCGTAACAAAAATTTATTATACATACATGTATACTATAAATGTAATAATTAAATATGAAAAAGAAGTAAATATTGTTTCGGGTTTGGGTGTTGGAGTATCCTAGTTTGGGGCCAGAGAATTTATGTAATGTTTTATATGTAATATTTTCCCTGAAATATTTCAATTGTTTCCTCAGCATATAAATATAAGTATGACGCCCACAAATGTGGCTTAACCCTAACCAATATAAACAAAGACCATTTATAGATATCCGATCGTAAACAGTTAAACTTTAACTATTAGAAGCATTAAGTGACCTAATGAAATGAAGTGATTCATTGACCATAATAACAAAGTCGTTCGTATCACTTTATTGAACCATAAATAACTTTCTCGGAAATTTCTCTTTCCGAGAATTAATTAGTGTCCATTTTATATACTTACAAACAAATATTAGCAATTTTTACTATTACGATTTTAACTTAAAGAATAGTGTTTTTTTGAGATATTGTATTCAATTCGTTAAAATATATCAGTCCACAAAATTGAAAAAAAAATACAAATAAATATTGTATTATTGAAATTGATGTTACATTTCTCTTATTATACGCGGCTATTACAAAGCTGATCCCGATATACGACTAGAACACGAATGTCGCACTTGTAAATGACAGTTTTACGCCGTGACGACATTATTATAAATACAACTATGTTTTAATTCATATTTATTTATTTAAAAAGCCTACCTACAAATTTACATTAGGACTACATATTAAAAAAAATACTATTATACATACTAAATTTTAATAATAGGATAGGACATGTTCAAGATGACTAGGGACTATCTTAGAAGAAAAAAAAATAGAATTAAGGAAAAACATTATTAGATATATTTATATAAAATATTAAATTTAGTCCACACTAACTTATGATACGAAAGCTAAACTAAATCATTATAATTAGGAAAACGTAAGGGAGAGAATATTTTATAATAAATTTATATTAGTAATTTTCAATATTACCTTAAAATCTTGATACAATCAGAATTATTCCTATATAGTTTTTATAAAGAGATCAATTCCTTTTTCATTTGATAATTTTCTTCATATCTCAAATATTCCTCTTAAATGTTATTAAAACATTGCAGTATATGTCAACACTCGATTAAAATCTTCTGAACTGTCTTAACACTTAAAATTGTCCCAAATCCTACGAATCAAACGGAAAAAAATCAAAACAAATTCACTAACACACACAAGTTTCACTCCAAAATGATAAATATTGAGATTTAACTAATAAATTGTAAAATTATGTTAAAAATTTAATTATTAAGCACAATAGGAGTGGATTTAGATGCCGAACGCCATTTTGATTTCGGTATTCAGGCATGCGCAGTTGAGCGGAGTTTAGGACCTGCGCGTCTGAGCTTTATTTGATACTTAAAAGAAGTTTCATTTAAGGTGCGGTTTCATATACTACGCGTAATAGAATCAATGAAAATATAGCTGTAACTTCAGGACTTTAATATTCAAACCGCAGTTTTATAGAAGTGTGGAAGTTTGCTAGCTAAGGAATGATGAAAGTTTAAATTTGCATGGCAAAACATAAATGTCGTGGCATTGTAGTGTTATACGCAAACGTATAAAGCTGACGGGTTCTTCAAAAAGGTCAACTCCATGTAAATCTCCTTGTTTACAAGAGCACTTGGGAGCCTTTTAAAATAATTAAAATAAGAAATATGGGAAGCTACATTAATATGAAATTATTTAAATTAAACCAAAGTTATTAATTAAATCTTTTATTTGCAAATAGACAGACGGCTTTATTACAAATGTTTTTTTGTAAATATTTATTAGTATTTTATTGTAGGTATAAATATAATATTATTATTTTAAAAAATTAGTCATTTGTTTCTGATATTATCCTTATTCCTACCTACTAATGGTATCTTAGGTATCATAATTTGATATCAGTGTATTTTATGCGTGTGTATTTATTTATTTATTTTTGAATTAGACTCTTCATTGTACAATGTTTTTATTCGTGCAATAAACAATCGATTACGACGTATTACCAAGCCAGCATAACGGAAACGACCGTTTCTGCTATTGAGTTATATTTTAACTTAACATTACGCATGTAGGTATAATCACTTATCGCGCTAAAATCTACTTAAATGTAGGTATAGGTAGTATTTATAAAAACCCAAAATATTTATGTAACACCGATGGACGAATTAACATATGACATGACAACTAAATGAAATATAATTTTATTAAAATATAATAGTACTGTAAATAAATAGTTTGTTATATATCTAACATTAAAATATATGGCTTTAAATTAGAATTAGTTGGAGCAGTCGTAAACTTCGAATAGATCAACACTAAAATACGGGACCACAATCCGGGTAAAAGGCACTCGCTGTAGAACCTTTTGTGCTGCCGTGTCAACAGAATATGTATTTTGAAGTTTAAAGCAAAAAGCAACTTTGGTAGCAAATTCAAAATTACGTTCTTGTCTAAATTAGAGAAGATACAAGGAACAAAGTTGTTACATTTTTTTTAATTATTCGCAATACATGGGGTGAATTTTGGGTAATACTTTTTAATTTATTCAAATTAACACAAAATTCACAAAAAGGCTCAAAAAACTCTCAGCACAAACATACTTAATAATCTGAAACAAATGCTTGTTTATATGCATTTAAGTAATTGATTATTAAAAAATATATAATAAAAATGAATTCGTAGTAATTTATCATCCATTGACTTTTTCTATTCCAAAGATTTCCAAATCTATGTAAATTCGTTAGAATCTCGATATCAGTGACACTGATAGGCCGTCCCTTTCCGCCTGTTGAATTACGATTTCCTTTACCCGACAACGTCTTAAAAATACTTTTCTTGGGACTTAAAAATATTTACTGTTTTAATTTTTTAAATCTTGTATTTATTAATTTAAAAGGCTTACTATCGTTTATTTTGATTATTAGATCAGTCTCGCTGCGACCATAACGTCTTCAAAGCTTTTAAAACATTGTGTTTAAATTAGCTAAATTTATGTGCATAAATAACCGTAGACCCAAAAAATTATATGAAAAAATGTCATATCATCGTTTGTATTTATATACGATTGTCTACTCTAAAATTCATAAAATAAAGAGGAAAAATACATTTTTTATAATTGTCAATCTATAGATTTGAAAGCAAACCTTCTTACCAAATCAGCAAATACAATTAACATAACAAACGCGATTTCTATTGTACTTGAAAACTGTATAATTGAGTGTATTTGCAGAAAGACTGGAATCGAATCAACCATGACTATTTATAGGCTTCGGAGAGACCCTTGACATAATATGGGGACCACAAAATGTTTATGAACAAACTAAATATCAAATTGAATTTAAATTTCAATGAAGCTATCTATGTTACAGTCACTGTGTCCGATTAAAATGTAGGCTCACTATTCACGGAAGCGTTTTGTGAATATTTTGTATGGCCTGATGAAAATAAATACCGTTTAATGTCCATGCTAAATTTATTAAAGAAGTCAACCCTCCAGAATTATCTGGCCTCACCACAACTCCGGTGACTTACAAAAGGACTGTTCTAGTATTTTTAAAGTCTATAACTTTCATAGAATTATCATTATTTATTGTATTTTTGTCTATAAGAAAATATGAAAACTGTACAATAGAGATCTATCCAAAATTATTTCATAATGAAATTTCAGGAATAAATATCACATGAAAGTAGGCGGCTGAAGCATACTTTTGCAACAAAGTAACAAAAACAAATATGGCACGCCTCAAAACTTCCATAAACACACTCAACGGCATACGTTCAACTTTACTGATAAAAAGTTTCATAACATTTTACTGTCACCGGATTCTACACAAAATCTCTTTTGACACCTGGACCAGCCATTTCCAACAACTGTCATCTCATAATTACCATAATATTATTATTAACATTTCCCGCTGATATGTTTAAGCCGAATAAGTTTTGATTTCAGCAACTAAAATTTCGTATGAATTGAATTAAAATGGAAATGGTTTATTACTTCATTCGTAATGTAACTACTATATTTTAAATATTTTATTAACTTAACTATATTTACCTACATATGTAAGGTGGCTCAGTTTATTCGATAAGTATAAGTTTTATTCAACGACTTTTACATACATTTTAATGTATACATTTTATACTTACATTTTACACATACATTCAGATATAATAAATACATTTTAGACACTCAGCTTGTACTCGTATTTCTTCATACAGTAATGACAGTATTACGCCCGAAACTATTTTATTTATAGTTAAAATATACGATTATTTCTTTGAAGTAATACTCGAATCTATCCTTCATTTTGGGATAGTGGAGAAGATTGCGATAACTATAACTATTATAAACATTATATGTAGTGTATGTACTACCATAAGTTCATCTTAAAAACAGTTATAGCTTAGAAGATTATTTTAATAAATATAACTAAGGAACAAGTTTTCAGATACTTTATAAATCTATTTCGAGTAGACGATAAAATTTCGTGAATAAAATTTTGAATAGATCGATTCGATGGTATCTTTTTGCAAAGAGTTCTATTTTGAAATGTCCGTGCTGATTCATGAGGCGGCTCTCCGTTAGTGGCCGTGTGATGTAAAACGTTTCGGGGCAACCGACGTGGATAAATATCTGGGAAAAGCACGCTAAAAATGTTACTGTTATTCGAACGTTTAAAGAAGTGAATTTATTCAACTGGTTTTCATTGTTTTGAACGATTATTTGATTTGAAACTGTTAGGTTTTAGTGTTGTGACTGTACTGTAGGCTTTTACGATCGTGATCGAGTGGTATTGTTGTAATTTTATTATATTTGTAAACTAAATTTATTAATATTTTTAACGTATTGGGATTTTACTTAGGTATATAAAATTATTACAAGTGTATTAATTTTAAAAGTTTTAATAAATTAAGTTTTGTTCTAGTTTTTCTTCATTATTGACTAGTGTTCTGTCAGCTGAGTACAGTAATTCTGTCTTCTAAAACCATATTTATTGGTGAATATGATTTAATATACTCTTCTAAAGCTTCAGCATCAATTCCTATTTTCATTCTGTTCCGTCCATGTTCTTTTATTACCTAAAATAATAATAATAAATCAGCGTGTGTTTCTCGTTTTGGCTGCTTTTAGTTTATTACAGATCCAACAAAAATAAGGGTAATTATTAATATAACTTGGCAACATAGTATACAGTATGAATTTAATAGAAAGAAAATAAATGAAGATCAGAAACAAAATTTTAAATTTATATTTTTATACCACATATAAGCAAATATATATTAATAAACCCGACAGTATGTATCTATGCGCCAGTCAGGTCAACAATAGCAGACGCCGTTTGCACTGTGAAGATGTTGAGATATAATTAAGTACTTACGTCAAACTCATTGCCACCTTTAGCAATAAAATCATAGGTTGCTACTTCATATAATTCATCATTATTAACAGGATTATAAACAGCTCCATCTTTTATTAGTATAGATTTTACTCGCTTACCAACGTTTTCTGTAGTATTATATACAAGTTTTAAACCTGAAACGAATTTATTATTAAGGTACGATTTAAAAAACAAAATACAACTAATTCAGAGTAAATTTTAAACATTTTTTTTCTTCTAAGTGTTCCATTCTCCAAATAATAATAATAATGAAACCCAACAAACATATCACTATGTACTATAAGATACTCAGTGTGCAATGATGAGAAGATATTATACAATATTCTCACCACATAAAATGTACTAAGCAAAATTAATGAATGTAGATAACTCGTTTTAAATTCAATTTTTTAAACGATAAACTTAGGTTAACAGTAATAAGTTTTAGGTTCATTTGTCTTACAAACTTCAAATACATCATATAATACGTTTTTGGTCCTTCAAGCCGGATACATACAATTAAAGTAAATGAGTTATAAACACAAAAAATATTTCAATTTGTTTCAATATCGAATATAGCTCATTTATTAATTTATAAAAGTTTCTACCTGATACTTGAGGCATCCAAGGTCCAATAAAGGGATGCTCAGCCCAAGCTTTCTTCATACAATGTTCAAAAATATCTTTTAAGAAACGACCCTTTATTGTAAAAACATCTATTTTATTTGTAAATGGAACTGTGTTTATTATTACGCCTCGAGTTATTGCTGAAATGTTGCAGAATATTATTCGTAAGTAAAGGGAAGAAATACCTATAACTATGTACTCGTGGCTGGTGGCCTCTCATTTGGATAGTAGGCTCACGAGAAAAAGGTGTCACCTTGACACGAACTATAAGTTTTTATGCTCTTAAACTTGACCCAATTGTTACTCCATAGCGCAACAATACGCAACTTACAATATAATTAATTAACTTTCAAACAAATTACTTACGTCCTTTTAAAATTGAACCACGAATATTATTCCTTAATAAGAAAGCTATCTGTGTCAAGTTCGATGGATGTCTTTTCTTGCACTGAAAGAATTTAAAATTTCTATAAACAATAATTACAGGTGTACACTCATTTCAACAGGACGTCATTGCGGCGGCCACTAGTTTAACATCAGTGAAAATGTCAGATTACACATATACCATATACTCTACTAACTAAAACTCGTTTTTGAAATAATGACAATTTCACCAATGATAAAAACTCAGTTAGCGATTTGAAAATGGTCCTTCGAACCGGGTAGTAGGTTCTATTTTTAAAGTAATAAGAGTAATTCTAGTGAAAATTAAACTAATCTGCAAGACTAATATTAAACTCTTTTGGATCGTATATAAGATACTTACAACATCTAATAAACTGTCTGCTATGACATTGCCAAGGGCACATTCTCCTGAACCACATGAATTTGCTTTTAAATCAACGCTCGTTTCGCCTACAATCTCTTCTACTACTAAATGTAGTTTATCTTTGTACGGTTTCAAAAGCTGTTTGATGTATTTATCTATAAAATATAAAAAATCAAATGTCTTCAGATATAATAAACTGCTAATGTTAATTTTGATCCGGTTAATACACATTCAATGAACTGATTTATTTAATGAATTAATTTTAAACATGGGCTAACATGGAATCGATAACCCTTGTTTTAACTTCCCGAATCCTCGGTCAAAACTAATGAAACTTGTAATGTGTACTTTGGTCATTCTGTATACAAATTATAACAATACGTACCTTCTGGAATGGATCTATTTAGAAATACTGGTATGCCATCAAAAGATTGTAATTCACCTTCGTGATCGAACCAGACTGTTAGGTTTCCTACGTATTTAGTAAAAGCAGAGGCTGTTACCACTAGTACCTGTGGAAATTGAACATGTATAATTCGTGGAAGTATTATCCAGCTATAGCAAAAGTAATGTGCCTTGTCAACTTGACAATTCTTTCTAACGAAACTGACATTGCAAATACGACTACTATCTTCAGTTATGACGTCAGGCAGACTGCAGTCGCATGCTAAGCTATTATAGGTATTCTTCGTAAAATCGATTGTAATAATTAATAATATATAGATTGCTATACATACCTGATGTTTAGCTTTATTCTTGGATTTAATTAATATTGGATATGGACCAGTTATAAATTCTCCACTTGGCGATGTACCATTCCAAAGTAAACTATGACTGTGCCCTCCGACTATTACATCTATATTTTCACCGTAATTTTCTGCTATTTTTCTACAAGTACAAACTTATTTATTACATTTTTCTTATCAAAACCTGTTGAAATTTGGATTGTAAGTTGGATGAAAGGGGGTTAGAAAAAAAATCTCTTTGTCAGGTGAGAAAAATTGGTCAGGTGAGAAGTATGGTATTTCTTCTCTCTTCGTATATGCTTGATAATAAATACAATTACTTCATCTAAGTTCTGAGACAAAAGTTATACATACCTATATGTATATGTATATGCTAATTTTACTTATAACTCTGCCAATCTATCATTAAAACCTCTAGTACTCGGAATGTGAAATATCAACAAAATAACCTAACGGTTTATCGTTAACCGTGCAAGTATAACAGAACCGCCAGATTCAATATTTGCTCTATGAGTTTATTTGCTTACTTATCAATATCAATACCGCAATGGGACAGAACAATGATAATATCAACTCCATAATCTGTCAGCTTCTGGGCTTCTTTTCTAACTGCAATAAATGGGTCTGTGAAGATTACTCCATCTGCAGATGATGTGTACTGCAAAAACACGAGAAACGTTTGTTGAATTATCACATAATTTAAGGCAAGAAGCAATATCTATCAAAAAAATAATAATTTGCTTTAAGGTCTCGTTAAAATCTTAAATTTAAGTAAACTGCAGAGATTACATTAGCTTCTAAATTTGTTGACCATCATGTGACCGCTCTTCATCTAATGTTACGTTTGAGTGAGCAATCCATGATTTGAAACAAATGTTATAACACAGAAATGCTTACGAGTGCACTTGTCAAGTTGACGAGGTATACTATTCTCTACACCAGTGATGCTCAACCTTTTTTTTTTACTTTTGACGATTTCAAAATTTAGCGGCACACTTTTAGAATGTCATAGTGGTTGAGAATCACTGCTCTATACTATGAATAAAACAGTAATTACTCCAGTTTCCGTGGTAATCAATCCAATAATACCAATTTGCTTTCCTCGTCTCTCAACAATAATATGCGGTTTGAAGAGACCCGCCATTAGTGGCTGGTTAGACACATCCATATTGGCTGCTAGTACTGGAGCATTTAGAGATGCTAAAAAGGGTGCCAGACCTTTAACGCCATCATCAAATTCATGGTTTCCTATGGCCTGAAATTTAAATAAACTATCAACATATTAATGACTGATAAAAATTTTTTAATAACAATATTATACTAGCAGTCGACTCCCAAGGCTTTACATAAATTTACTTTCATATTTTAAAAAGTAACAAGGCTATATTTTTTCTAATTATCTTAATTTTTCTCTCTGTTGACTAAGATAAGACAATCTAAGTTTTTACTTAATTCCAATAATTAGTAGATCGTATTCATGCTTGAGTGACTGTGGCGATGTGATTAATACGAAAACTCTCAACATCTTTATCTCTAACAATAGACGAAGTTAGAAATAATTTTTAATATGTAGATAAATATAATTTTAGAAAAAAAATACTTAAGCGAATAAACTCAAGGTTAAATTATTGAAGATGAGTAAATATTTTTTTTCTACAACTTCACGCTGTGACTCGGCAGTGGCGTGAAATTAGTTCGAGTAATCATTAAAAGTTCATAATAAATACATCCCCAGTATTAGGGCAAATACAATAAAAATATACATACTATATTACAAACTCAAATCCAAAATAAATACCTGCTTTTTAAAATAATACTTGATCGTCATACGACCTGTATATTGCTATAGTAATCACATGGGCAAAATTATCATAATAATTATAATACATATGAATACAGACAATGTTCTGACCTAACTAGGATAGTTTGTCAGGACAAAGACAACAGAAACACATATAAACCCGAAATAAATACATAACAATTAATAAATTTTAGGAACAAATATTTGTTTCAACCGGGAATCAAATCCCGGTCCTAAGAGACTGGCATGCTAGTAACAAAGCGATGGAACAAATTACTATTAAATCGACATGGGTATTTACATTTAGAATTTTATAATTTCATATTGAGCTATTGTTCGAATACTTGACATTGGCAGAATTGTTTTTCAAGAGTTCATTGTTTTGTTGATGCTCTAAATTCAAAATTTCGTAAGATAAATAACAATACATTGAACTCTAAATAAAATTAATCATAAGTACGGCAAACGATCATTTATATTCAGGCCCATGATCAATGTACTTGCCAAATTTAGTACCTACCTATAGTAAATTTAACCTTCATGGCTCAAACAATGATCTTACAATCTAACGATTTAACTTTTTATTTTCACTTGTATTCTGTGATTTAATACAAAAAAACAATGTCTAAGGTTAGACACAAACACGATTTCACTGATGTAAAAGACTACACGCGACTTATTATCGCGTTTATTTTAATTGATTTAAGTTGACTTTTGGAAAAAATTGTAGCTATTTTGATCGTGACTGAAACTTTTACAAAATTTTCTAATGTCGCCAGCATTTTTTAAATTACTTAAAATAAACACATAAAAAAAACATTTCTAATGAGAAATTGAATAACAATTACAAATTACAAAATCACTAATTACATTTATGAAATCATAGTTAGCTTGAGTAAATTAATTAATACGCATACATATATATGCATTAATAATATATATAATAAATATAAGATTAATAGGCATATATAAATAGCTTGCCATTAGAAAACGTGATTGATAAGCCGTTTTATAATATTCAACTACAAACATAAATAAAAAATCTCAAACTTACTTCAACGCAAGTGCGCTCTTATTAAAGAAAACTTAATTAATAAAATAGTATTTGGTTATCGGCATTTGTTATTGTTAAGGATTGTTTAATATCAATATAACACTTTATTTTATATATAGTTTTAATAAAGTATTAATTCTATATTTTCGTAAAAATATTTATATGTGAATGTTTTAAAAATTATTTATTTAATACACTGAGTTAAATAAAATAAAGAAGTCAGCGTGTGATTTTAAATACCAATGAACTAATTGAACAAACAAAGAATTTTATCCATATGGTGCTCGCAAACCGTGCAATAATATAGTTTAAACGAATAAACCGATACAAGTATTGGGTAAAACTCATACTATAAACTTAAGCGTGACAATGTTATTCTTGGTATCTCCTCTATTATATAAACCTCAATGGTGTTTTACGATTATTTACAGCATAGTTCGTACATCATAAATAACAATGAATGAAAATTGTACATATTTATACCTACAAAAGCATCATGAGGTAGCAGATTTATGAAGTGTTGCGTGACGTTCCATTTTAATAAACTATACCAATATGTCCCTTGGAAACAATCACCAGCATTCAATAACAGAGAACCAGGTTTTTCCTCTAATAGTTTATGAATTTCATAATAGAGCCTTGCAAATCCTCCTATACAGGATGCGTTATTTGATAAGCATACTGGATATGATACTGATGTTTCTTCGAATCTGTAAAAGAACATTCTGTAGCTTATTTTTGGTCTTAATTTTATTATAGCCACTCCGATGATATTTTTTAGATATATGAAAATTGATAAGTATGTTTTATCTCTATTAGTTTTTCTAAAGTAAATAATAATAAAAATATTTCACTTGGAAACTCTGTGTAAAACAATTGGAATTCTTTCAATACAAGTAAAGTTTTAAAAAATCATACGTACCTCGCATGAAAATCATTATAATGAACAATATCTAATCTAAATAAATCGTCTCTTAGCACATTTGCATAAGAAATACTGCATATATTAACACTACTTAAAATAAAACACAAACTTAATATTTTCATATTTAAATAAAACGTTTAAAAATAATATAAACTAACAACTGTTAACCACCCGTCGTTAAGTGAATCTTAAGTAATACTAAACAAATTGTAAACAATGTTTTCGAGCGAGACAACTAAGGGTCATTCCCCATTCGACCGGATGGGCACGACCCTGTCAATCTTAATCAATTGTAAAAAATTGCGGCGACTCAATTAATATTAGGTAAGTTTGTTTAGTACCACATTTTAGGAACTACTATATATACTCGCACTATCTGCAATCTCTCCCTATCTGTCAAAGTAAATGGACTGTTTTATTTTCCACCATCACTATTATTATATTCAATGCATAAAAATTCACGAAATAATTTTTCACGAAACATGGGATTAAAATAAACGAAGTAAGCCGCGTGATTTTACAGTTATTTAATGATTTTCCAACAACAATGGTTCATAAAAACACATTCATAAAAAGTAGTACCCAAGCTAATAACAATAATAACAACTCATTGTTGTTATTTAATGATATCTCATTTAAGATAATGTTCTTACGAGAAAGAAAGTTTTTGAGCCACTACTAGTAATGCGTCTTTGACCCTGTAAGACTGGTTCTACTAGTTTTCTTTTTTTATGTATATACAATGTTACGAATTCGACCGTTAATATTCGCTCATTTGTTTTTGTATAGTCTGATATACAAATTTGGATAAAAATTGAGGTCGAATAAGAAACAAACCTCATAGAGGTCGTCTAGTGCCATGATACGTGATAGCGCTTTATCAATTATTGTATTGCAATTTCGGACTTTGCCATAACATTAATATCAGTAAGTTTCTGTAATTTGTTTTTAATATTGACAATTATTATCTTATTATAAGCAGTTGATACGGAAAGTAA
Source organism: Tineola bisselliella (assembly GCA_028551675.1). Classification (NCBI taxonomy): domain Eukaryota; kingdom Metazoa; phylum Arthropoda; class Insecta; order Lepidoptera; family Tineidae; genus Tineola; species Tineola bisselliella. The sequence continues at coordinate 49,802 of JAPWLS010002362.1, forward strand.
TAAAACATTACGAGCAGAGAAGATATTTCTCTTTGCGGCCCTTATCTACTTTTAAATCACACACTGGTTTATCATCCAGCGAAATGCGATCACATGCCGTACTACTAAACTAATGTGGATCTGCAGAAAACAAGATCAAAGTTTATGACATAAATCGCGTCAATCTCGAGTGATTAGTATTTCTAAAATAGTAAGTACATTACAATAGCCTATGGAAGATTTGCTTGTTTGTATATAATTTAGTACAGTTATGTTTCTATAAAATTGTTATAGATTTATACAGATAATAATAATTCCTGATGAAATCTTCATTTAAAAATACTTTACAATATTATCTAACTAATTTGAAAAGATTTTTATTAACTAGAAGATTTCAATGAATCAAAATAGTAATATGTAATTACTAAACAATTTATATGTATATTAAGTAATAATAAATAAACAATGTAGTATATAAAAAAAATCTAGCCCTAATAAGGTGTCACACAGATCCTTGTATCGTAATGTGACATGCTATAAAGAGTTTTAATTTGTATGCTGCAAGTATACATGTTGCAAACTTAACGTGATCATAATAATTATACTCTTCAGAAGTGAGTAAAACATTTTTGAATTGTGTTGTATACGTGCATCTTTACAGAAGTAAAAAATTAAAAATTAATTGACTTTTATAATAAAAGTCACGGAGGTACCCTTTTATATCATAAAAAGTAGATACGCTTAAAGCTCAGAATGTAACAAAGAACGCCGTAATGGAGTTTCCAGTGAGAATAATGCTTTTAGCGTGTTGAACACGATGTCAGACAGACATAAGAGAAAAATTGTTAAGAGAATTAAAAATGTTAAAAAGCTCATTCATAAATATTACTTCTAAATTTAAACCAATTCGCTCTAAGTATACTTCAATGCTATCCTAATTAACTTTTTGTATATGTACATAGTGAACAAAAGCTGCATTTAAATGCTCAGTAGATCAAACAGGTCTTAAATATTATTATAAATAATTGCACACAACGTCCTGATATCCATCCAGAATATTCAATAGAATAAATATTTGTTCGTTTCGTGTCAGAGAAACCTTTAAACATTAGTTATTATTAACAAAGAAAACATTTATTATATTATATATTAATGTGCAATAACTGATGCAATAATTCAATAATATATTATAATAAACTGATTGTTGAATATGACGGTTGTTATTAGAATTAAATCAAATATACGCAATCAACTTGGAGGTCAAAAGTTAATAATCATTACATTCTACTTTCACAATAAACTATTATAATAATCATTCATAATTAAATATATCATCGAATGTTAATAAATCCTTGCATCAACTGGAAATACTATTATGCAGCAATTATTGTCAATTGTTTTCTATTTTCAATTATATTTAATGTGTATTTTTACAATAATAAATTTAATTTTTGGACCGTTCGTAAAGTAAGTTAATGCATTCATATGTTACTGAGGAGTTTTATTTACATCCTATTCCCGCCTCCGTAGTAGCGCCTGAGTCATAAAACTTCGCATTACCCTCTCAAATTTAATTATAGGAAGGCATAAAGTACATTTTTATAACGCATGCTTTGCTCATTTATTTCGTCGCTTCCTCAGCGAAATAAAAACTTGAGATAGGGTTACCACCTCAAATTACAATTTTCATTAGCAATTTAAAACAGGTGCCAAAAGAAGCAATTAATGTAACTTGTTGCCCAAAAACTGACAGAAAATTTTGACCGACAGAATTAGCGTACAATGCAACAATAATAAGTCAATACATCAGTTATTATATGGTATAATATTACAAAACTGTCATGAGTGGTATAAATATATTAAGGCATATAATACTTTGTAGTAAAGCCCCTGATTTCAATAAAAAATAGATGGATTTTTTTTATTCCGGTTACACTTTTATTATTTTTTCTAAGTATAGTCTAATGACCAAAAAAAACTCGTTATTTCTGTAATAACCTTGGCATTTAGAGAGTGCAGAGAGAATGCCACATTGTGTGGTATCTATATTATTGTCATTTAAAACATGCTCAGACAACGTCATCTACTTTTGTGGTAGTCGTCTGTTTATATTTATCTACAATATAACACAAATAAATTGCAATCATCATTAAAGTTTCGTTTTTAAATACGAGCTCATTAATTTTCGCGTAATTAAAACCTAAAATTACGAGCCAACCTAATAAATATAAATTTACGTTTAATCTCATTGAAATTCCTATTCTATAAACTTTAGCTCAACTATAATTAAATTTCACGAGACCTCGAATACTCGTTTAAAAATTAATAAAGTTTTCCTCTTCCCAACATTCGCAGTTTCAGACAGGAGAGTGCAAATAAAACTGTCGCTGAACGATGGCAATTGCAAAATTTTGCTAACTCATCGTGCTAGATTTAAGTTAAAAGGATTCCAACGAATTTAGGGTTTCCATGAATATTTATTTGAATAAATGTTTTAGTAGATTCCTAGACTTTAAAATTATGAAAACATATAATAATTTCTTAGTATTATTATTCGTAACGTTCATGAAGTGATCAGCTTGAAAGTAGCCGTCTTCTCAAGCCGGTATAGTGAACGCGATTGTTGCACGCAGTCGTCTCCTCTCAAAAATCATATTCTAGCTTAACTTCAGCGAGGTGTGCTCATATGCCAAGCTAGTGTAAAAACATGGTGAATTTCTCTGCATAGTAACAGAAACGATTTTATAAATTGTCTAAATTGTAAAAAGTCACGTTAAGAATTAAAATGTTAAATATAAATTTTCAGTATATACGTAAAAATTCGTATATGACTATGTCTTTTCATTTCTGAAATATCAAAGAAAATAGTCACCTTACAAAAGACGGAAAATAACTCACCTTTTACCCCAGTTTCACCAAAACAATGTAAAGGTGTGAAAATGTTGTCCTCGTTCACTCGCACGAATACGCGCACTTACCTTATGAAGGTTGGTTGCGTCTTGCTACATTTACCTGATGACTTTTTGTCGCTATTTCAGTAGATATTAGCGAAGAAAAAAATTTTTTAAACTGTGCGAAAAGAAATTATTTTAATTTAAATATAATCATTACCATTGTGCCTTGTTGTTAGTCATTGCAAATACAAGACACATTCGAAGCTGTGATTGAACTAAAATGGCATTTTTTTTTTGGAATTAATAAGACAGCAAAGGAAAAATATGTACAAGGCAAGGACGAGTATAATTAGAGTGTATTTATCAGATTGACTAAAATATGTAGGTAAATAAAAAAAAACTCGAATTAAATCATTTGTTTTAATTTTAACACAAAGTACTATTCCTGTTAGGTAATGCACGTTTTCTTCTTCAATGTCCTAATTAGAATACTGAATCCTGTCAATTTGAATTTGCCTCCATAACAAGCTTAAGGTCAAAACTGTAACAGTGATCTGCAATTAAAAATAAATTTGCAATTCATTTGACATTATTAGGCGCTAACTTCTTGGCTTTTTGCTTTTTTGATTAGGAATACGTTTATGTGCACATGAGATGTAGGAAAGGCTCGTTCCAATACATACACACAGGCGCGGCAATCGAACAGACTTCGATATAATTTATATAATGAAACATATAAGATTTTGTACGAACTCCAAGTTAAACATGTATAATGTAAAAATGTACTATTTAAGAAATAAGATCTTTTGTGTGGTTTTTCCAAATAAATTAAATTATAAAGAGTATAAGATAAGATATTAGATTGAAGATATATCATAATAAAGTTGTTTCTTTGAAATTATGGGCTCATAATTGATTTATAAAATAAAGATAGTTAGAGATAAAAACTTACACTTAAAATATGTGATCTGCATAAAGTAAATATCCCAAACGCAGTAAATTTGGGTTGCGTGCGAAGTGCCAGGGATGATACAAAGAAACAAAACTCTCTATCGCTATTTGCTATTGATACCATTGATCTTAGCAAACGAGCATCCTGGAAGAGTAGTGTCTTAGAGTTAGACTATTCAGTACTTAGGTGTTTATAAATATATATTTTTTATTATGTTGGTATTTAATTCTAAATAAAACAAATTGAATTGGTTACAGTGTAGAAAGCAGCGAAGGTTACGTCTACTACAACTTACCGCATCCAAGAAACGTTGACAAAATCTAGAAAATATTGATATGTTGAAAATATACATTAAAAATTGTTTAACTTTGATTGCAAGTGGGGTCGCTGGTAATACACTGGCTCCATCGACATCTGAAACCAGGATATTTAGACTTAATTGTTTTTCTTATAAAAATTTAACGATAGTTTATTCCACCGAGAGAAGTTTGAATTACACTAAAAGATTTTATTTGCCATTAAACTTTCAAAAAACCTGATTAAAACAGTCAAAATAATGGATATAAAATCTTGTTAATTTTAATATACTTAAAACATATTCGCCCAAAATCTAAAGGAGGGGATTGTTTACCTTCTGCTTAACTTTATCAGGTATGAAACTAAAAATTAAAAAAATTAGATAAAATTAAATGTTCCTTGTTCTTCTCTAGTTTTCTAAATTGCCTAAAGTGTACTACGACTAAACTATTAGACTAAGGAAGGCGAACGTGATTTTTATTCATACCGCGTAGTGTATAAGTAGATTTAAAAAAAAAAAACTTTTAGTGATAAGATCGCCAATTGTTCTAAATTTGTTTCTTATATGTTAAATTGTATTAGTATTATTAGTTTTAAAGCAATGAAGGATTTATTATTTATTAGGTTTATAAAAACAAAATGTGATAAACTCAAAAATATATACGCAGGTATCGTAATGTAATTGGTCGGCTGAATCAATTCAAGGGCAACGCATAAAACGCAAAGCGATATGATGTATTTAAAAAGAAAATTACTTCCATAAAAATTAATAATTTGATTAGCCGACATGAACATGCCATATTCCATCATGATAATTAATAATGTAACGGGAATATTAAATGCTTCTTCTAGTCTCTGCGCTTGTACTTGTAATTTGTTATGCAGTTTCTGAACCAAATGTGCACGACAATGCAATTCCGATTTCGGAGCTGAAAATGGTAAAAGATAATTAATTATTTGCGTTAGATATTTCGTCTCTAATTCAGGATTTGTGGTTTATAAATAAATTCGTGCTAGACAGATAAAACATAAGATGTTACTTACAAATATTAGCTGGATAATCACTTGAGAATGGTATGTTTATTGTTATTTTCTGAGAAATTATCTTATTGCCTAAAATTAAAAAATATATGTTAACTAATGATGATTTTACGAAAACATAATTTAACGGTTTCTTTATATATATATTAGCAACGTGTTAGCAACACGTCGGATATAATAATATAAAATATACGTCATAGTAAGGCTAGTTAGTAAATAAATATTAGGTTTATTAGATATTTTTGTTTCTATTGTAATAATACTCGTAGACTTCATCTATTGGCATCATAAAATTTGTGTGTACAATTTTGTAAAGTTATTCATCTGTTTTAGCGTAATATTTTGATATTTGACAGAAAAAATAACAATTGACTAACTACAAAAGGTATAGCTGTTGGTTTTTGTTAAAGTCAACAGTCAGTTTACGGGACTTGTCAAAAATATATAAATGCCAAAAAGTTTCCGTTCAGTACACTTTTCTCTCTCCACTCTTTATAATATCCCCCTTGGCCTGTCTATAATTCCAGGCTATAAATAGATAGACATCTAATAATAGTACGAAAAAAAACACCAACCTGAATATTTTTTTATTCCGTCATCAATAAAATCAGCTAAAGCATTCAGTCTAGATTCAAATAATGATACAAAATATAAGAAAAACAATATTAACATTTGTATCTGAAAACGTATTATATAAATACATAGCAGTGACAGCCAACCTTGAAATAAAATTATTCATAAACATCATATAATTTAAAAAATGATGCACTTAGTGCACATGTCTCATTTTCTTATAGATTATTTATTAACTTATATTTTTGTTATTCATTTTAAATGCAACGTGTGCCGGTAGAACAATTCGAAACGTTACTTTTGTCTATTCCAGAAGTCAATTTTTTCGAATATCGAATTTAACAATTGATTTGGTGGAATCATTATGGTCATAAAGGACTCAATTACTTAACAGATTTTGTGAACGTAATGTGGTATTATACTTACTAAGACGCCTTTTATAACTCAAATAACTCAAGTCTACTATCAAAGCTATAAGAACTGATATGTAATTCGCTGTTAATATTAACAAATTTTTCTTGTCTAAATTTTTAGAATGTATATTTATTTGTTTATCAATCTGTAATCATAAAAATATGTTTCAAATTTCAGAAATAGTTATTCAACTTAAAAATTGGCGGGTATAAGGCGAGAAGTGGGCTTTGACAATCTAGACAGTGATTGTCTGTGGTAAGTATGCAGGCGGAGTGAGGTCACATGCCAGGTTACTATAAAATAAAAAGGTATATACTATAACCGAAAGTTACCTAAATGGTATAGTGCTTACATCTATCACAGTGTGCAAAACATCTTCAACAATACTTGGATGTACTTTATACATTAGAAATATAACCATACAAAATTCGCTGAAATAAAACTGCACCACAATTTTTGAGAAATCCTTGTTTTTAAATCCACTCGTAAACGAAGTAACAATTGGATATGATAATGCTGTAGAAAAGAAATTATTCTATTTACAAGAAACTTAAGATCTTTATAAATTATCTGTTTCACTAATAAAGATTATTATTTAAATAATACGTATAAAATAAAACAATAGAGAAAAACAAATGAAATAAATTTAGAGATAAACAAACAATAATGAAAAACTAAAATTATTAATAATAGGTTAAAGATAAGAAAGAAATTAGCGCTAATAAAGACAAAAGTCAGTAAAAAAAATAGTATTTTTTAATTGTTCTGATTATATGGATGCACGGATAAATTATAATTGCTAAATAATTTTAAATATAAAATACTTACCTAAACCCCCATTAAAAATAACACAATAAGCAATTAGTTTCTTATTTTTTAAATATTTTTTATTCTTATTAACATCTACATATTTATTAAAACTTAATCCGAACCAAAATAATAAGTTGACTATTTCGTAATATCCATATACACGTGTTTCAATCATTTTGCTTCTTGATGATAGACCCTACACAGAGTTGAATAATAATATGTTCTTTACGCTTACTATAATTAAAACTTAACACTAGAAAGACCAACACCGTCAACTTGACTGCACGGCGATTTCATTTTTAAATATTTTACAAACCATATTTTTGTTTCTATTAGTTAGTATTTTACTACTTTTCCTAATTTGTTATTGTCAGCTTAAATCCATATAAAAAATTTACAAATACAAATTTGTAATTTGTTACAAATACAAATTTGTTACAAATACGTATTTTACGTGCTAAAATTGTTAATTATTATTTAAAAAAAAAGTGATATTATTTTTTCTTTCATTTTAAATCGAAATACGCAATAATTTTATGAATATTCTGATTAAATCTCTAGTACCGTCAAATTGACGGCTGCGGGCTTTAGTATGCAGCCTGACACTTCTAGTGTTAAACAATACTATGACAAAAAGTTCCAACTGTGTCTGTCACTGGAAGTGTAAAAAGTAACAATGATCGAGTGCTTTTAATAGACCTACAGTTATATCAACATAACAAAAATCCAAAATGTTTTTCAATATGAATACAATAATTATTAATATTTCTACTTTATAATGACAATGTAAAGACTGAAAACCGCTCCTAATGACTACCCATTCACTTTTTTTGTAAACAAATAATATATTTGTGTAGCAATAAATCATTTTAAAAACGTTTAAATTAAATATGCCAAAGTCATAGGCTAACGTGACATAAATTACACAAATAATATGTATGTAAACCAGATGGAATAGATATAAATAAGTAGGTAAATAAAAGAATTCGAATAAAGTTTAATAAATTTAATTTAAACACAAAAACGCGTCATATCACGAAGAGCTTCAACCAACAACTAAAGCGCACTAGCCCGTTGGTTGGTTGGTTGGTTGGTTAAATCAACCGATACTGAATTTGCACGAATAATAAAGTATAGTTGACTATAATGTTTAACATCTGAAATTGAAAAATATTTACATAAATGTATGATCAAATTCTTAAACTTCAGAATTTTTATATAATCTATGTCATTGTTGCAGATTTAATAAACCTACTAAAGCCCTCTGCACATTGAAGCGTCTCATTTAACTAGAGAACGAATTGTAAGCGGAGACAACAGCTTTCATATTGAAATAGCCAGTGTTCTTTGTATTTCCAATCATTTACCATCAATTATAACACATGCACAACGACACACTACAGTTGATATTGAGCCTAATTTTCAAAATGGATTTGCTCTTTTATTTTTAAAAAGTCATGACAACTTACAACCATTATAATCGTATTATTAACTATTAAACCTCCGTGGTACTGAAATTTCAAAGGCTTTATATGAAGTAATTCCAAACTACGTCGTATTAGAGCTATTTGAGATAAACTTATTGAATTCTGCAACTCTATCATCAAATCATCCAATGTCGATAGTATATTTATCCACTGAAATTATTATATTTTATTTAAAATGCAAAAATAACACTAAATTTTTTAAATCCATTTATTTACTATTTTATTATTAAGATGTACTTTTAGCCCTGTCTATGTATTTTCTTTATTATATAATTGCCCTTTTATGTGGAACAAATATTTCTTGTAATTACATCATTATTGTCATCTACCGCCATTAATAAACTCATAGTTATAATAACTATTATTAATTTAAAAAAATCGTCATATTTAGTAAATTTAAACGTTTACAATTAGTTAAAATACGAAAATCAAATCTTAAATTAGTTAAATCAGGTTTGCGATTAACCTGAGATAACTCCTATAAGATATAAAAAAGTAAATAATTTTGTTTTTGAGCATATTGGCCTTATTATAATGCTCTAAACTTGGAATGTCAAATTAGTTTTTTTTCTACGATTTTTACCTACGCGGTACACCTAAGTGCATTTTAATTACTTGCCTCATTTTCAACATTATCAAATGAAGATAAAAACCATATTGTTCCAAAACTGCTAGCAAACATCCAAGTCATATTTTTTAATGAACTAATACCATCCTTGGTTTCTGTAATACATTCAAATTTCTTAATATGCTCGCAGTAAAAAACACGTGTAATATAATAATTGTATTTATATGAAATTGACAGATACACGCAATAGCATGTACGTCGTGTCAAATATAAAAAAATCTTACCCATATTCATAATGGAGTTGAAGATTCTATTGGTCAATAAAAGTGACGTATAAAATGTATTAAAGGTTAGTAGGGTACTACAGTTAACCATCAGACGTCTTGCAATCCAGCGAGTCCTACGCAATACTGATATGGCTGTATAAACCGTTGTTTCTCGATCTATTGAAAGTAAATTATAAAGCGATACTTCAGTCTGATTTGGGATAAGAAATCGCATCATAACCCAAAAACTATAGGAATTAAGTTTTGGCGGGAACCTGGGTATAACCGAGTTACATGCATGATTCAAAACACTAATTTATTTAATTTTTTAAAAATTACTTTATACTTGAAAATAGATCGACGAGTAGAAATTTTATTTAGGACGCCCAGCTGTTATTATTATATGAAGAAATAACAATTGAAAGCTGAAAATTTGTAGTAAAATTTTACAATTCTTATAGAATAAAACTACATAACTTTTAAACTGTTGGAAAATTTTCTGACATAAATACACAAACCTCTATCAAAGAATGCTTTTTTCAACTTCTTATGAACGTGTATTAATCTTGTGTGAAGCCACTGCACTTCCGTAGATATTGACATTTCAAATCCCATTTTACTGACCTTCACTATTGATAGAAACGTCACGAATGCAATCACAACTAAAATAAATAAATAAATAAAATCTTTATTGCAAAAGAACAATATTTTTTATACATAGGCGAGCTTAATACACACATACAATAATTAAGACGAGATTGCGTAAATTAGTTCAATATAAAAGCTTTCTATCTAATACTTTTTGTTTTTTATAATTAAACTCGTGCTAATAGACACGCACGCACACACGCACACATTTGTTATTTTTTTATGTACGGAAGAGCACTATCTACAGAAATACAGTCCTAGGATTAGTTCTGCAGATATAGCAATATTGAATATAGGGCTTTGTATTTGAGGAAATAAAGATTATTATTATTATTAATGGTTTCCCTAAATTAAAACACGAGTTTGATTCCCGGTGGAATTAAATGTTTATTAATATAATCTAATATTATTTAAAAAAAAATTGTTTCGAGTGTAGATCGTATGTGTTTGTGTTCTAATACCCATAGTTCAGGGTACACAGTTTGGGGTCAGGGCATCGCATGTATGTATTTAAAGAAATAAATAAACCAACAATCTTACCTTTGTCATTATATACTATGATATCGAAAAAATCAATCGCCATAGATGTTGCGTACAAAGACATAACGATCAGAAATAAGCAAACCGATCTACTATTGTATTTCTTTTTATATTTTAAATTAATTAAGTAGTCAATCTGAGAATGATCAAATAATTGAACTAATTATTGGTGATTTGAAACTGTTAATATCAAATTATAATCGAAACATAATACCCAATTAGGTATGTGATATAAAATGTCAAAGTGTAAATATATAGTAAAAACCAAAGAATATTACTTGAGAAAAAAAAACAAATTACACTTGGTAAAATCCATTAACGTCCAGATTTTTACCACGTAATTAAAGTTGCTTTAACATCAACACTATTTACCACAGCCGTAGATTTTTATATTGCGACTTAAATAATACAAATGTAATTAAATAATAAAAAAGATATTTCAAAAACGCTTTTTTAGTGATCGAGCTTTAAAGTGAATTTTTATTTGTTTTCTGTAGATAGGTACATAGTTTTAAACTTTACATTTATTATTAAGATTTAAACAATAATACCTCATACAATTCGCCAATGAGTTCCCCTAAAAATTGCACACGGTTTTTCACTGTAATTAATATCATAACCGTATGCAAAATGTAAATAAAACTTATTGTGTATTTCAATACGGCCTTCCACGTGAATAAATCAGGCACGTAAACTAAATACATGTAAAAAGACCCAGAAACTGTAAAAAAAACAAATGTTAAGTATTGTAAATTTTAAATAATAATAATATTAAATTATAAAAAATATAGACATTGTAAATATTGATTTAGGTCTTGTATAGAATAACCTGGGTAAGGATTGATAAAGGTATTGATTTCAAGAGTACCATAGACAATTGTGTCAAGAATAATTAATGTCAGTATTAAACTATTGCTTTGAACTGTCAAAATGAGAGTTAGTTCATATATCTTTGTCAATTTGACAGATCGAGACAAATGATGAGAAAAAACATCTAAACCTCATCCAAAAAACGTTAAATTACTATAAATCTGATTATTTATACCTACAACGTACACTCACCATGAATTAATAAAATAAACCAATTAACATACAGTAAAATTAAATCTAGCATTACTTTGCCATTATCACATTTAGCTGGTAAATAACCTAAGTATTTATAAAACCCAACATGGCTTTTAAGCATAGAGTTTATTAGTTTTATCGATTCACTTTTATTGCTATGTGTACCCATGTTTATTATTAAGAGAATTATTTGTAGTAAAATAAAAAAAATGTATTGAAGAAAATCAAATTGTCGTTAACGCATATTTAAATTTATTTAGTTTGTCATTTGTCTATAATTAGGTTACATAAACAAATTATATTGTTATTTGTAAATACATTATGTAGTTGCGTTGAAACTCCTTCGTCTGATCATAGATGGCGCTGTTCAAAACTCACACGCATCTACTCCCTGGATCACAGACCTTAAATGCAATATCTAGCAGAAGAATCTTACGACCAGCCTCCGATATAAGGTAATAAATAAAACATATAAGATATACTAATTTATTTCAATAGAAAATTTATTTAAAATATCAGTCTATTATTATTATTTTACTTAAAAATTTAAAAAATAACATTTTATATATATTCATTACTATTATACATAGCCACATTAATTGATTTAGCATAAAAACGAACATTACTTTCTATCTTAACTTTTGTTCCATGAAATTATTTTTTCTAACCAATTCATTTAAATCAATATTGTATTTTGATTCGTCCCTCTGTCGTTGTTTTGAGAGGATTATGTTTCTTAATATACTCAATAACAAGAGCTTCATCTCGACCAATCATTTGAACATTTTTCTTTCCTTCTGGAAACATCTGTGAAATAACATTTAAAAAATTTATTTTAAATATATTCAGCCGTTATTATTGTTTTCATAACAAAATTGTTTCTTTTATTAACTAATAGGTAAAATAATTTATCAATTTTAATCGACATATCCAATTTTCCCTACCCTCCCCTATTTAAGAAGTATTTTATGACTCATTTGATGGCTTTATTTAGTGCAAGATGCGGCAAGTAAACGGTTTCTAAAACGTAATAAAGTTCGTATACAGGGATCTAAAGGTATTGGTTTATAAGAAACTACTTAGGATTGTTTGATTACGTATGCCAGTTGCGATAGTGTGGTACTACAGAGAACCCCCGCATGTAGAATAACAAATAGTGAAAATCGGCTGGAGAAAAATCAATATATGATCAAAAATACAGACCTTAAATCCATCGCCTCCATCAGCTAAATACGTAGGTAATGTAAGTTGGTAAGTTTGTTCTGGATCTATTTTCCTTTTATCATCTCCTACTGTTGCTGACACTATTCTTTCTCCTTCAGGCTTTGATATGTTATAAGTTACTTGCAAACCTAGGTCAATGATTACGTTACGGTTTTTAAACACATACACATTGTTACAAAAAGAGTGGACACAAATTATGATGTTTTAGTTAAAATGACCATAACTGGTTATTTTATAAAATAAATAGCTATTAATAACACACCTGAAACTTGTAAAACCCAAGGTCCTTTAAATGGTATAATATCCCACGCGTCAATGACACTTCTTTCTAACGCTTCCAAAACATAGATACCTTGTAACTCAAAGGTTTCTACTCGATCATTGTATGGTAACAAATCGAATATGGTTCCTTGTCTTATAACTGAAAAAAGAAACAACAAATTTTTTAACACTAAAATTACAGGAGAGGATTTTTAATTATAAATATCTATGACATCATTAACTTCAAAACGGTTTAATTTATTTTATTTTTTTATACAAACAAAATGTAAAAATACTACCTATATATATTTATAACCTAACCTAACCTTTTCGTTATTCATATAGTCTTGGGGTCCTCAACTAAAGCCAAGCATTAAATGTCATTATAATGGACTATTAGATACAAATGTAGAAAATCATACCTCCACTTGGTATCGATGATTTTATATTTCCTCTCTGCATAAAAGATATATGGTCCAAGGGTGATTTCTTTAGTTCTTTAGCCTGAAATACAAAATAAGGTTACATTACTTAATAAATTAACATTCTTTTATGGTTATATTATTAATAGTTGTATGCTGGTTAGACCCAAAATCTCTATTGCAGTGGTTCCAAAAGTCGTTTGGGCTAAGACCCACCTAATAGAAATTTCCAAACTCGGGACCCATCTCTAGAAAATGTAACAGTTACCAATATAAATAAAATACTTCAAATAACAAACAAAGTTTAAATACAATTTTTTATTACTTAATATCTTAATAACTACATCAATAAAGTTATTTCAATGGGAAAGATGAAATCGTTTCCTATGTTTCGCCATTACAGTTTTGACATCTTGGTCGGTCGGTGGGTCGATCTGCAGGCAGAGCCCACTCAATATTCGCTCGCGACCCACCAGTAGGTCGCGAGCCATAGTTTGGGAAACATTGCTCTATGGTATAGCTGCTGAAGCTATAGCTGGAGAACTAACCATAACTATCATCATACATTCTAAAGTATTTAAACTACATAATATGCAAGGAAGATAATCTCATAAAACTTGGAAGGGAAATCTCAAAAGGAACCATCTGGAAGCGTTGGAGAGCAGAGCAATGTCGCCTTTTACTCACATATTCATTCATAGAATCAACTAATACATTCCCAAGTGCACATTCACCAAACACACAATCTTCGTAATTAAGTGTAACATCCGAATGTCCGATGGGCACGTTTTCTGCTTCCTGCACGAGTTTTGCATACGGCTCTAGCTTTAATTTGATTTCTTTATCTGAAATTTGCATTGAGTTAAATATTTTAGAGAAGGCACCAGTAACAAAGTTGTTACTATGAGGGTTAGTTCTATGAATCATTATTTGCTAATATAAAATGTTGATATTCAAATAATAAAATTTCTAGTGTCCCAACACATCACGCTTTTAAAAGTATGGCTCAAATCCAAGCCTATGAAAATACTTAATTACTTGGTATTTGTGAGGTTTTCTTAGTTAATATATAACAAACAAATTATACCTCTTTGTTACATTACTACATAGTATAATAAGTATTAAAAAAATGTTTATATTTATATTAATAGTCATCATTATCTCGAATCTGATTTATATTTTGCGAGCATGACAAGTCACGCGTGTTGTCCGTGTTATATTGACGTTGGTATATCTTCTCTAGTATATGTAACTCAGTGTTAAATTCCTACTTTGTAAAAGTACTTTGAAAAATGATTTATAACAGACAACAAAATATTATATTTACTTTAAAATTAAATAATATTTTACCTACAATGTTTAAACTATAGACATTTGTTGAAAAGGCATACGTAAATTAATTTTAAAACATATTAATAATAATAATGGAAGAGGTCTTATGCGCTTTAAAACAAATGAAAAACGTAAAGAAATATAATAATTATCTATCTACATCGTATGTTTATTTAACGATAAATATTAAAATAACAAAAATCAAAAATAACATTTTACGAAAGCTATTTTAAACAAAATATGTAACAGATAACAATATTTTCTTTCGTTTACGTAAATTTATTTTATTTGTTTAATAGATTAATCGCATTGTAAATAATAATAAAACATTAACAGCTGTATAATAAAAACCGTAAATATTAACTGTAAAAAGAAAAGTAGTTCAGTTCTCATTCATTCATTCATTCAGTTGAATGATAATTCGAATAAAAGTAAACACACACAATCTTTATTTTTAAAAAAGGAATTTCGTTACCTTCAGGAATGGTTCTATTTAAAAATATAGGCCCTCCTTCCCATTTAATATAATCCCCTCTAAAGTCGAAATATACGGACAAATCTCCCATGAATTTAGTGAAAGATGACGCTTGCACTATTAATACCTGAAAAAATTAATTATAAAAAACTGAAGCTAGAAATTTATTCCAGATTTAAATCTTATTTATAAATAGAATGTGTATATAATTTAGTGTGCTTTTATCTATTGTTTTTATATTTATGTACCATGAAGACACCAGACACTGTTTATTCTATGACAATTGGTTCCCAAAAAGAAATTACTTATGATGTTAAGATATTGTGTGTGTTAAATCGCAATACCAACTACCTTAAAGCCATGATTTATTATTATTATTATAATCAAACTAACTTTATGACCCTTATTAGCAGTTGGTTGTATTATGACAGGATAGGGACCAGCTACAGTCTCGCCTGTAGGAGACACTCCATTCCAAAGTAGACTATGAGTATGACCACCAACAATTATATCTATATTTTCACCATAATCGCGTGCTAAGATTCTGAAATAAAACTTCAAAATAAGTGAATATTTAGTATTGAATTTAAATATTTTACTTTATGTTCAAATTTAAGAGCTCTAACCTAACCTAACGACTACTGAACAAAAAAACGCAAACATCAGTTCTCTGTCATTCTCCAGCTACATTTGAGTTAACTCTGGAACTTGATCATGAATGATGAATAGTAAATTAACTAATACAAACTTATCAACATCTAATCCACAATGAGACAAAAGAATAATAATATCAACACCATCTTCTGTCAGTCTATTCGCTTCCTTTCTCGTAGCCTCATATGGATCTGTGAAGACTACACCTCCAGGACTTGATAGTTTCTGTAGACATATTTCAAATATAATTATTTATATTAATTGCTCAACTTCCTACCACAATGTATCACGATTCCTTACTTCTGTTTCAGTCGTAATAAGTCCAATAATACCAATCCGTCTACCCTTTCTCTTAATAACAATAGATGGTTTGTATAGCCCTTCCATCATTGGTTCATTCGACGTGTCCATGTTGGCTGCCAAGACGGGCGCTGTTAACGCTCGCAAGTACGGAGCTAAGCCTTCAGGGCCATCGTCAAATTCGTGATTTCCAATTGCCTGTAATGTTATTAATACATTAGTAAAACATATTTTGATACAAAATAATGATCAAACTCTTCTTGGATCAACATTTGAAGAAAAATTATTCTACTTTTTAATGTAATTATTACATTTATTATTAATAAACAAATAGAGTTATATCCTAAGTCCATCATGCATTTAGTACAATTTTTTTTTAAAATCATGGGACATGTGACTGAATATTTTGTGCTATTCATATATTATATTATATTTAAAATTAGAATAGAATTTGTTTTCGTTGTTTAAGATAAGACATAATATAGTCATTTACACAAATATTTGAAGAAAATAAGGAAGCTTGATTGGTATTAGCTAACCCGATATGACTGATTCAAAAGATTGGATAGTAACATTTTAAAGTATGTAAAAATGAAACTTACGTGAGCATCGTGTGGAAGCATATTCATAAACTTTTGTGTTATATTCCACTTAAGTAGAGTATACCAATATGTTCCTTGGAAACTGTCACCGGCATTCAACAGAACGGCGTCAGGTTTCTCTTTCAGTAGTTTATTGATTTCATAATAGAGGCGAGGGAACCCCCCGAGGCATAAATTGTCATTTGTAGTGCATGTTGCTGTTTGTACTGACGTTTCTTGAAACCTAAAATAATTGTTTGCAATAATACAACAAATACTCAAAAAAACCTGATTACAGTTAAATACATTATAATAAAATTACTATGGTTCTGAAATCGAGATTTCGTCTGTATCAAAATAATACTATTTGGTTTTAAAAAAGAACTAACTAGACCAGTTTTGTGAATTTGGTTAGTAGAGTAGAGCAGTTTGGTCATAGACGAAATCGCACTGTATGACATCACAGAGTTAAGTAAACGTTTCGCATGACTAGCGAGTCGGTGACCGGTATCAATAAGATGATTGCATTTTGTTCAATCAGATGAAACAATAAAAATATATCTACAATTAAATTGTTACCTTGTGCTATTGATACGAAAGTAAGTACCAGAAAAACAGAATATTTAAACAATAAGCGAATTAAATAAACATAATAGAATTATGTCAATTGGGAATGTGAGTTTTGTTAGGATGTATGTGAGTTTGAATCGCGATGATACGAGCTTTATTGTAAATAATAAATAAACCAAATAAATAAATAAATCCATTTCTTTCAATAAGACTCATAATATGTAGAACCAACAAAAACTGAACTAACCTAAAACTGATTATCGTCGAAAATTTTGCGAGCCATCGAATAAAAATATATGTATTACTACTACATACTTTATACGGATCCTTAAAGTTTTTGAAAATATTCAGGGATAATGTAGGATTCTAATAGTAAAAGAATTTTTCAAATCGGTCCAGTAGTTTCTGAGCCTATTCAATACAAGCAACAAATGTTTTCTCTCTATTATATTAGTATAGATTAACATGCTCAATAGTTTAAAAATTCAATTGAATGGATTAACAATTGATTGACGGTTTTAAAAACGATCAATTGGTTATATCAATGTTAATTTTATTACTTGACCTACATAACAGAACAATTGACAATCATGGTATATCATCTGCAGACCGCTTCAGTGACAAACGCTCGTCTCCATGCGAACACTATCACAATGTCATAAAACCGAGGGACAATAATAATAAATTCGGTATTTAACTGACGTGATTCACTTTTGTTAGAAACAATTAACTTATACAACTATGTTATATTTTCATTTAGATAATAAAATTATAATATTTATTTTACATTGTCACGTGTTAGTTAGTCTACTTGTTATTAACATCAAACATTATGATCGTCTATTTAACGTTCGTAATTAAAATTTTGAGTTGCTTTGTCTTTTTATTCCAATACACAATACGCATTGAAAGATAGACTTGAGGCAAGGTTAACAATAGGCATTTCATGTACAGTAATGCAAATGAGTTGTAATATATTTTACAAGTGCTAAGACGCGGTCTCGGCAATATCACGCCACTGCGGTATGTCATTCAGACAGAGATAATCTTATTGTTCTTATCATATACCTATTCTTTATAGACGTAACTCGACAACACGACTTCTTTAAATAACTTTTAATAATTATAAAAAAATATTGACGAATGCCATTTATCAATTCATCACATATATTAAATATTTGTTTCAACTGGGAACCGAACTCTAGACCTCCGTGAAAAAGACTGACTGAAACACCGTTACGCTATAGAGACCACCGAGAGAATCCCTGATTCCACAAGGTTTATAATCAATATGCAAAGTAGTTGCCAAATTTAAAACAAAATATGATAAAACAGAATTTAAATTTCGAAACAACACAACCGTTAGACTAGCGCTGGGTTTAGTGAGCGAAAAATATACAGTAAATTATAATTCTTCAATACAGATATTTTTAATTAATTAGTGTTCAAGTATAATTACACGCAGAATAATAGTGCATGAATTATCTAATTTATTTTATATAAGTATATATCAATATTGTATGTATTTATGTGTATGGCTAATATGTACTTTTTATTATTATTATTAATTATATTGGCGCCTCATTCACCGCATTCTTCTCCTAATGGTTAGCTGGTAGAGAATGCCAAATGGCATTAAGCTCGCCATTGTGCCATGTTTTTTGAAGCGCAATAA
The DNA here is from genome assembly GCA_028551675.1 of Tineola bisselliella. Classification (NCBI taxonomy): domain Eukaryota; kingdom Metazoa; phylum Arthropoda; class Insecta; order Lepidoptera; family Tineidae; genus Tineola; species Tineola bisselliella. The sequence continues at coordinate 68,830 of JAPWLS010002362.1, forward strand.
AGAATTTTTATTATTATTATTATAATTTCTAATTATAAGTAAATATTTTATAAATTTGTTTACATACTAGCGTCTTTATTAATTAATTAAATTAAAAAATTAGTTAAAATACTAAATCGGCATTGGATTGTTCTAAAAACTATCTCTATGATAAAACTAACTGTTTACTAAGTTCAAGGAGAACAATAGTTGGCTTTTGTTTATATTTTATTTGCATTAATTACGTAGTATGTATGATAAAAGATTATTTGAATATAATTGTTAATTTACATAATAGAACTAGTTATAAATTTAAATATATCGGTTAGTTATTCTCGTACAATTACTCCTAATTATTTTCAAAAATCATCATTCGTTCTTACATTATGTATTGGTAATTAAATCCTGATAAAGTCACAAGGACCCGCTGTCGTATTCTACGCCTATAATGAAATCGAACATGACATGCGAATAGGATAAATATTATGTCAATTATGTGTTTTTATTGTACTTTAAGTGTACTAACCTGGCATGAAAATCATTATAATGAACAATATCGAGCCTATAAAGCCCCTCAAAAGGTAAAGCAAAACACTGTACGTAATTTACAAGAAAAATGAAATTCACTAAAATAATTAATTTCCACATAGTTTGAAATTAAAATTTTTATATTCATACGTCCAAGGCAAACTGGTTCGATTTGTGCAAAAACACGAGCGGCACTTTCGACTGATATAATTCTACTGCCGTTTTACTTTGAATGGGATTAAGTTAAATTTTGTTAATCATACTGTTTCAGAATTTTCTTAGTATCTGAAATTAAATCAGTTTTGACGCGCTGCCATTTGATATACAGATGGTGGATATCTGATGGGTTATATTCAGGAACGGAAGTACTTCACGGGACACTTGATGATGAGGAAAACTTACAGTACTTAAACTGAAGTTGGTACGGACATAAATGTAGTCGAAATTCGTGTAATTTTGAAGAAAAATAAATAAGTAATATTTCTATAATGTAAAGTTAAAGGTCGAAATAGTTAATTATAATTTCATCAAATTAGATATCTTTTGGCACGAGATAGCGCGTTTTTTGTTCAACCAATCACAACAGATTCAATTATAAAACGATAATATATTTTTTCAGAACTATTTTATTTAAGATAATAGTCTTATTTGATTACATATGAGGTATATTATATAATGATTATTTATATCTATTTTATTTAAAGCTCGATTATCACCGTCTAACGGTGACCAGCGGTTCCCTCTCAACTCTTGAGGGGAGATTCCATCAACTTCAATTAAAAGAAGACTAACTCGATGGTATATTTTGTTTTATGTCATAGTAACTGTGCTTCTCAAAACTTCTAAGAATTAACAATGCAATTAAAGTATAGTATGAAATTTAGCTTTGTACTAAACATATCAATCAGACCGGTAGTTCTTCTATACTTACGTTCTATTGAAGACAATTGGCCATTTCCTTCTTAAGTGAATAATGTCACATCTCCGCAAATCTCACACGCAACTGGCACGTGACAATAACAATAAGAAATATGCATCTTATACAAACTAGTAACCTCGATTTCACCTAGTTTAGATTTTTGAATAAAATGTCACGGTGAATATTAATAAGGTATATGTATAGTGTATATGAATATATGCTTATAACCATGACTAATTTATTACAGATGCAAACCGTAGTTAACAATTGTATCAACCAATACGTGTACTTTTGTCAAACACCACAACGTGGAGGAGAGACTGGAAAAGATACTACGACTTGAAATATTAAGATTCATACTAAGTCTAAACAAAATCTAAAAAAGAGAAAAAAAACATAAGTTATTAAAACAAAAGATTTATACCGTTTACTATGGGTATTTAGTTTTTTATTTACATACATAAAGTAACAAATAATCCTACTCAATATCGGTTTACTATTTATTCAGGCGTAAGATACCGCTCTCCATCAAATTGATATTTGATAAAAACAAAATATAGTTTAAATATATGCTACTTTTACATTGTGACTCTTTCTTTCTTACTTACAGTCGCTATTAAGTTATAATGAAATGAAAATGGTGAAAAGGACTACTACCTTCTCCGCAAGTTTTTCTTTCCTAACTCAGGCAACAAAAAATTCCTGTAATGTTGGCTATTTAATAAATTTAGCATTAAAAAAAGACTCACACTAACACTTGTTTATCCCTTTCTTATTGCAAATATCCTAAAATATATTTAATTTCATGTCTTGAATAACATAAGTTTCATCCAAATCTTCAGCAGCTGCAATAACATCTTTGAATGAACAGCATCTGTAGCAAATAAGTTATTTTGATGATGTATGCAAAAACCAAGGCACATAATCGAGCTTAAACCTTTTAGATATTTTTAATAATAGTCTAATATTCATAGCAATCTCAATTAGAATGATTCTAAATTTAATTTATTTGTTTAGTGGTTAAACACATGATTGGTAAATATAACAACAGAATAACTATAAAATAATTATTTATAATAATATAATATTCAATTCATAATAATGTCAAATGTTTTATGTGTGGTACATGGGCGTAGCCAAGGCACTTGCCCCACCCTGGCTCTGACCTGTAAGGTACATAATCAAACCTAAAAAACTTAATTATCTAGGTACTAACTACAATACTTAATATCAGTAAGAAAGTTCACTCCGCAGTAGGCAGGCAACACAAAAAGAAATAACCGGGGTAAGACTGCGAGTATAGTTTGCTAGTTACATATTATTTTAGACTGCTGCCCCACCCTGAGCCCATGGTGTGGTATACTTGCAAATCCAATAATCAAACAGCAATTTAATATTATCACATAAGTCCAAAATCCGCACCAGACACAAGATATGCATTCCAGTCATAGACAACTCTGTTCTTTATTTTATATTTTAAAATTGGACTATACACAACATCAAATAAACTTGTTTCTAATTCTCAGCCAGTACTAATGTAACTTTTAATAAAAACAATTTTATTAGATTTACCTAAAGTGCTCCTGTTATGACATTTAATTACTGCTGTCATTGTATCATGATTTCGGATCAATTAGAAAGCCATCTGAAAATGTAATAATTTAACAAATTTGTAGTCACAAATTTATATTAAGAAACTTTTATTTATTTTTTTATATGTAGTAAATAATAGCACACATTCACACCAATAATCTTATATAGAATACTATATATTTTGTTTTCAATACCGTCTTTCATCATCAAGCTAATAATTGTAAAATGTGAATTTCTGAAATTAAGCATACCTCTATAGCACAGTTAATTCAAGTTTTATTTGATAACAAGAATCAAACGATTTCAGGAACTCTACAGTCGAATTAAACTCATACATACCGTACTGGTGTCATTTAGACTTAATAAAGTTATAATAAGATTGCCCTCAATATGTACTTATATAAATAATTTGTAATATTATATATCATTAGTAACATTAGGTATATCACTTGTGTATTACAATAAGTACAATGTGTACAATACCATACCTTTAAACTTTTGCAAAACTAATATTTTATGTTTCTTCTTGGTCGAATACAAAAACAAAGCGTTATTTGCATCTGTGTTTTCTCCATATTATTATTGTGATTATTTGAAACATATCCATTAAAGTAAATATTTTTTGAGATATTATTCTTTTATCGAACGACCTCAGCTATCTTACGAAGTCTTTCCCTTTCGACATCTCCATTCTCCTCTTTGAAATTTGAACCCCGACCTACAAAATGACAATTTGTTTCGTCTAAAATTCATTTAGAACGTTGAACTCGACACACTAACAATGCGACAAACTAACCTAACAAATGTATTTGAAGTATAATCTGTGCCTATCACATATTTTTGATAGTCTGTGGTGAAAGATCATAATAAGAAAAAAGTTGGGGTTTTAGGTAATTGTAGAGTTTAAGTGGAGTAGTGTGTTATAATAAAAGTTATGTCTGAGATCATACTGCGGGAAGCAGCACAATATTCACTAATTTTGAGCAAAGCAATCGAACCCGGTTTATCTTGGGGTAATTCGCCTTTAACTGTTTGCACAGACACTGGCCTTTATATTTATAAATTCGAACATAATGTAGTGACTTACACAAGAGGGCTGCGGTTGACTTCTAAGTCATTCCTTACACCAAAGCACATGCCTTGTAAGAGTTTATTTGTTGGTTTATTTGAAAATGAAAACGTATGTAACCAAGACTTAATTCTCTGCAGAATCGATCCTAATCTCTGGGCTCATAATGAAAAAGTAGCCGCACAAAATATGCATTTTCAAACATGGCACTGGTTGCAGTCAAATAATATCTATAGTCCTCCATTAGCCACTTTAACAAATACTGGATCGGTTGATATTTTTATAGAAAGTAGAACCGATTTTACAAATTTAATTAATTTGAGTAGTATATTGGAAGAACAGTACACTGCTGAAGGTGTGATATCAGACCTAAATGACATAGTTACATTAGGAAATGTCAGCAGAAAAGTATTATCTAGTGCTTTATGTTGGGGTGTGACCAATCATGATTCAGAACATTACCTTGTAACTGCACAAAAAAATGGAGACATAATATTTTGGAAAATAAAATGTATGAGACAAAATAATGAAATTTCGGCAACACTAAATTCAAAATTAGAACTAGTGGATGAAGAAATAATTCAAATAAAATGGATATGGGAAGACAAGGATAATTTCTTTCTGATATATTCATTATTGCATGGTAAAGTTGTTGGTCATTATTTTAAAATTGTTGACAATGTGATTGGTTCTATAAGAAAACATATATTATGGGATTACGATGATAAAATGCCTGCTAAATTTATAGAATATTTTAAAAGTAACAATAATCATGTATTAATATTTACCAAACACAGACATCTTATTGTACAATTATTAGATAAGGAATATAATTTGTTAGATTCTTACATAAAAAACCTAAATGACCACAGAATCATCGGCTTGGTCAATTTGAATCAGAAAATAGTTGTTGGGACCTTTTGTTGTGAACTCTTTATTGTTAACATAGACATCTGTGATTTAAAATTGAATATTATAATACATAAACAAGAGTTACCAGATAATTATAATAAATATTATCTGAATGCTTTTGGTGTCTCCCAAAATAATGTCTTTTGGGCTTTAGACGTGAGTGACAAAACAAACGATGCTCGCAGAGTCATAAGAAAAGTTAAACTTAATTTATTGTATAATGATATCAATGAAATAAATTTATTATTGAATAATTCAAGACAAACATTAAATAACATGTCTGACTGTATTGAATTATTAAAATTCAAAGCAAGTAAATTCAAATTACTACCTAAAATTAATTATAAAGCTTTATTATATGAAGGCATAGGGAATATTTACAAATTGAAAATTTATTATATATTGGTAACATTATACAAGAATAGGCTGCAGTATTCTAGTAAGAAAGGCGGATATAAACTGCCAGAAATGTCTGTGGAGAAGATCAGGGACACAATCTTTATGCGGCATTCAATTAATTTATTAAAAAATATTTGTAAAATACATCAAGAAGTTGGTGAATTAAACGACATACAAACTGAGGTCTATTCTGCTTGTAAATATAATTTAAACGATTTTTGCAAAAAGTATGAAATTAAAATTGAAACATTATTTCAGGATAATTTAAATATTAAATGTAGTTTCAATTACAAATGCCAATGTTGTGATGAGAATTTGATAGGATTCAGCTGTAAAAATAATCATTTAAATCAGTTTTGTTCTGTTACTTTTACGCCCATTATGACTGATAATTATCTAGTCTGTAATTATTGTTCTTTAACTGCAAAACATGAATTGCTGTCAGAAAACGCTACTTGCACTATATGTGATATGCCTCTGACGCCTTGTGATTAGTGAAATAGTTCAACTATTACTTTTATATGGCATTGTGTGTACTTTTAGTAACAATATACTATTTTTAAAATACAAACTTGTTTTTATATTTTACCATTGTATTACCCACAAATAACCAGGCCAGAAATCAGACTTCGAAATCTGAAGGGCCAATCAACGCATTTAATATAAGTTATCACATTAATGCAATCGCTTATGGGACCGAAGGATTGGAACAATTTTGTTTTAACGAATCCTTATTGACATATAAATAGTATCGTAAATTATTTTTTATTAATGGTCTCAGATGTCTAATAAAGACAATTCTGTCGACGTCGAGTATTCGGGCTACAGCCAAATTACAAAATTTTAATATACACGTAAACTTTTATTAAAAAAGAAACTATCGCAAATTCATAAATCATGATTGTCTGTTATCATATTGTCAATTTTTTTTTATATACCTTAAAAGATTATTTTTTCGTTCGATAAGCCGATATTTTATTATTAATTATTATGACAGGCCTTGTTCAGTGTAATCTGATATAACAGATTATGATTAATAATTGCATGAATGAAACCTATTCTATAAATGTTTATTTTTGAAAAAATACGAACGTTAATAATTTTGATAATTTCGTTTTTTGTTTGAATAAATTATTCCGATTGCACGCAGATGCAAATTGACGTAAATATATTGCAGCAGGATCTTAGCGGGAACTCAAAAAGTTAATAAAGAGGCGATAGACAATATAGTTGTCTATTCGAGCAATTTACGCGTAGTATTCGAATATTATGCGTCAATTAATTAAACTGCTTACCATAGAGCAAACCAAAAATGTTTCGTCCCTATGGTGCCCACAAACTGCACTGCAACCATTATAATCTGTGACTTATACAGTATCGTCGAACATATATAATATACCTGCATAATAAAATTCATACACATCCTACTGAATGTATGTTATATTTAAATAATTTAGATGATCTAAGGTTATTTCAAGCGTCCATTTCTTATTCTAAGCCTTTATAAGCGAGAATATTTACAAAAATGTTTCAGTAGAAATCTTAAACACCATGTTTCTTGACTTATTAACTTCTATAGGTGAGAGTAACCATTCCCAAACCTTCGTAAGTGAGAAACCTCTATGAGCGAAAATAATATTCGGGTCCCTTGAATTCTCGCTTATCCAGGTTCTTGTGCATTTACAATGTCTACGCATAAGTTGGTAATTGAGTCGCAATTTTCTTTTTTAGGTTTGAACAATTTATAACAATTTTATCTAATTGGTTTTATGACGAAAATTAATAAATTGAACGTTGGTGTGTTTATCGATATAATCAAAGGAAATTACCTCAGTTGCCATGTGATAACTATGGCCTGATAGATTATAATTATTTGGCATTACAATCTTAACTATAAGTAAAGTTTAATACATATGTAATCAATTAATTATTTTCTAATAGTTTTTCATACTAACGGTTTTACATTTTGATGTTAGTTTTCTAAGGCGTTGCTGTGAAATGGTATTCTGCGGCCGAGACAGAAATTTCGATTGTTTTAATATATATTTATTATTATTAGCTATATGTATAGCGGAAGTTTTTTGTTATTTTAATAACATTTGAAAAGATTTTTTCGATTTTTATCTACGATTTTTTAATATGTATGCTAGTAGTAAAAATAGCATCACATAAACAATTTTTTTATGAATGGTCTCCACATCATTATTGTAGTTTTAATACAACTATTTTCCATTAATAGTATAATTTTAAACTCATATCTATTAGTGATTAGATAATATTTTATGGTCAAAGGACTGGACTTTATCTATTTATTGTTTTTAAGATTAAAATTACCTATAAAATGCGAATACAAATTATATACAAAATATTTTTTATGTTTATTGAATTAACCAAGTTTTAGAACATCAACCAAAATGTCGTTCTCTGGAAAGAAATTCAAGAAGACAGAGTATACCAACGTGAAGGAGCTTATTAATGCCCTTAGTGAGTTTTATTTTAACTGTGGATATAAATATATGGTTTAAAATACCTGTTTCTGTGAAAATGCAAAGTATGTAATATATTTTTATAGTGACCGAGCCTATTACCTACCTTTTAAAGACTCTGTAATCGTTTAACAATACTTCTTCAGCAGCTTCTGCGTTTTCATTCGCTCATGACGGTCAAATTATAAATAGTAACTGTTATATTTTTTTATATTCGCTTTTGTTTTATTAATTTTAACATAATGTTAATTTTTCATCGTTTAATACGTCCTACCCTCAAATTCTTAAGAGTTTAAAATAATAACGAAGTCTTTTTAAAAATAGAATTTATTTTAAAATTAATTTGTAGATGTTGACGATAAAATTAAGGGCATGCTCCGGGAGACTACAGCCACAACATGCTTCACGAAGACAGCTGATGGCAAATGGAACTACAGAGTGGAAACAGACAAAGTTCTGCTTGATGAAACCTTCCCGTTGGATGCCGATTACGATTACGTGAGACCAGATGGTGTAATCAATAAGACTAAATTCTGGCTTGAAGGAAACACACTAAAGCAAGTTCTTCATGGTTCTAGTGGTCGAAAATTGCACTTTGACAGGGCTTTTGATGGAGACAAGATGGTTATGGTAAGTGGTATTTAAAGGTATAAATACACATACAGACAATTCATGCAACATACAAACAGTCAAAATAGGATACGCTATAGTAACACGACACAAACATAAAACATATATTTATTTTATTTATTTATAACATAGGTAAATTTCAATCCTTTTTTCCAGACTGTCAGCATGGATGGCGTCCCCACGAAGGGAGTTGTGAACTATGTTGCTGTTTAATTTCTTCCAATTGATGTAGTCTCTGTCTTTACAATACTATTAGTCTCGTTAAGCGAATTCTAGAGTACCCCTGCACTACGAAGAGGAAAGGAGTTGACACTGTCCTCATCCGACGATCCAGCAAACAGTACACCACATCCAGTTGCACCTTCTGCATCTGCATATTCGACATTGGCAGAATTGTCCTCATTACATAGCCGAGGCCATTAATAAATAAGATATTGTGACATTTGTAATACCGGATTCGCATCAATAGTAGCGTCCGCCCTCTTCTTTGGTGGCATAATCGTCTGGTTCAATCAAATCTTTTATTCTCGTGACCTCTAGTTGGACAGCCACTTGTAACACGGGGATGTGACTTGAATCCAGGATGTAATAATTACTACGCACATAGAACAGTAGACTGGAGACACCGGCTTAACAAATTTATCGCCGGAAGCAGTGTTACCAACATTCCTACGAAACAATTATTTTTATAAATAGGCAAAGGCTACATTTATCATTTTAGGATCTTTTTCATAGAATAATATATTTTTCTTTTATAAAAATATAATAATTGCTTGTATTTTATTTCCTACAAACTTTATAAAATGATCCGAGATTTTCAACATAGAACTATTAAGTCTCTATCAGCGGATTTTCTGCGGCTTCAGATGCTGTGCCTATGAATTCTGCTCTTAACACAAGTCACATATTGATGTGTATGTTTTAAGCCACGTCTCCTGCTCCTCTGTCTTCCAAACATTAGACAAAAACATCAAACATTGGGGCGTGGCCTACACAATGTTTATGTTTTCCGTCGACCACGGAAAACAAAAAACATTGTCTATGAATACAAAAATGTATACGGCCACGCCCCAATGTTTCGATGTTTTTGTCTAATGTTTGGAAAACATAGGAGCAGGAGACGCGGCAGTAGTTATGGAAATAAAAGTCCTTCTTGAGTGTGGTCATTAATCGAGCTTGTTAACGACTACTAGACAATACGGTCACCTACCATTATACAATTCATATAAAAGATTTACATAACTACCCTCTAATCATAACTTACATATATAACACACATATTGACAATACCTGACAAAGAAAAAAAAATACAATAAAGAAACGCATATGTATAATCGCCAGTTACATTAATACATTTCTTTAAATTACCGACAGATTATACCAATGTTAATTAATAACTTACGCACATAAACAAGCAAGTCATAGTATTTTTTATTTAGATGTTAAGCAATGTTTTGTTATTTAAATATCGCTGTAAAACAAATAATAAATAAATCAGGCCCTTGTAGTTTAACAGTGTTAGGTACTACGTGTTTAATTCATAAATGGTTAAATTAGCTATTCATTCAATTTTATAATCTTTTGATTATGCTTAATTTAATCGGGCATTTACGCTGGTGTAAAATTAATCCATTCTGTTGCAACGATTATCCCTTTATAGTTCATCCGATTTGACATTATCAAGATTAAAACACCTATAAAATCGGTAAAAATTGCTTATTTTCTTACTCTAAAATACTCATTGGTTTGGAATTGTGTGGCTGAACTATAAAAATATAATCAAAAATGGCTTTCTCTGGTAAAAAGTTCAAGAAAACAGACTACACTAATGTTAAGGAATTGATCGAAGCTTTAAGTGAGTACGAAAATAATGCATTCGAATCATTTTATTCTTATGCCGCGTCTCCTGCTCCTATGTTTTCCAAACATTAGACAAAAACATCGAAACATTGGGGCGTGGCCGTATACATTTTTGTATTCATAGACAATGTTTTTTGTTTTCCGTGGTCGACGGAAAACAAAAACATTGTGTAGGCCACGCCCCAATGTTTGATGTTTTTGTCTAATGTTTGGAAGACAGAGGAGCAGGAGACGTGGCTTTAGTGAGATCAGAACATGACATGACATACACATTTAGTGTTGCCAGTAAAACATTGTTCTGTTTCCCTGTGTTTAAAGGAAAATCAAGTTAAGATTCATTCAAATATCAGATTTCAGAATAAATTCAATATGCGGAAAATATAAAGCATACATTTTAAAATTAATGCAGTTGGCTATATCATCATAATAAATAAACAAACACACTTTAGATACGCCTAAAAATAATCCTCAACGATAATATAGATAAATATCGTCAATAATCGTCGAAAACAGTACACTAGATAGCAAGAATCATGCTTTTTAACCATAAATAAAACGATTTCAAACACACAAATTCATTATGAATATGATCAGTAGGAAATTGATTCAAGACATAATATTGTAAACCTTTAAATGCAGATGTCGATGACAAAATTAAGGGTATGCTGCGTGAGACCAGCGCCACGACCTGTTTCACAAAGAACGCTGATGGTACCTGGAATTACAAGGTCGAGAGTGACCGTGTCCTCATAGACGAGACTTTCTCCCTGGACAAGGAGCATGACTATGTCAGACCTGATGGTGTAACTAATAAGACCAAGTTTTGGCTTGAAGGAAATACTTTGAAACAGATTTTATATGGCTCTGCTGACAGGCACATCCACTTCGATAGGACTTTTGATGGTGATAAGATGACCATGGTAAGTGCATGCTTTTATACCAAATTAAGGCTCAGCTAGAATACAGTGAGCAAGTAGAGTAATTGCAACTACCATAATAGACTGAGGGGACAAGTTTGTACTGCCCAGGTTTCTTCATATTGTAATGAAGAAAGATCCAGATTTTTAAATACAAGTTAAACTATCTACAACTTATAATCGGAAAAAAAGGAAACAGATTAGATTATATTTTGACTAATGTGATTTACATCACGTATGAGTAAAGTTTATAAGCGTATTCAATATCATTCATGGTAAATTTTAATGACTCAAAATGGACTCTAGTGGACAAGACGATTCAGTTACGTTATCGCGCAGTTGAACCTTACTAAACGCTATCTATATATCTAATACATTTTATTATACTTTCAGATCGTCGCAATTGATGGCATCCCAACCAAGGGCACTGTCAACTATGTTGCAGTTTGAAATAAAATTAGTTTACCAAGATCTTAAGAATAATGAAATGATCAATTATTTCAATTTACTTTGTTGTTTGCTTTTTTAAATCTTTCGTTTTCTCCTTTACCCATTCAAAATTTACGTGTCTTATTAAATAATGAAATATTAAAATATAATTAAAAAAAAGAAGATAAATGTAATTATAATTTAATAGATAAGGCGTTAATAGAACTTATTACAAAATTTTATTGATTATAAACTAAAACTTCTTATGAAAATTATTTCTCAGGAAGGTCTCTAACGAGATTTATTTAAATTATGAATTAGACAATTTAGGTATATCGTATAACCTTTAATAAAGCTTCATCAGTCACTTGATGTATAAGGTAGTGATGTAGATATTTGGAGCTACTGAAATCTTATTTGTGACGTTTAGCACAGAGTCTGCGGGCTGGATGTCGGTTTAGCGAAGACCATTCTGGCTGAACCGACATCGGATGCGTGTTGGGATTTCTGCAGTAAGCTTTGTAGATTTAGGTAAGGCACGATGTCTAGGCAGATAAAAGCCCAAATTTAAAAAAATAATGTGACGTCATACTTGTGGAAGTCCTTAATTATTAACAAGAGTATAATAGGACCATAATATGTAGAGGTGGTTTCGTCATAAGGAAAGAGTGAGAGAGGATTGATAAAATATATTTATCGTATCCTAGGAAGAGTTAGACTAAAAACGCCCTGTATATTAGAGGGTGTGCCATGGTCTCTACCTACTGGGGTATATGACCATAAGCAAAGCACTAATAGCACATATTATAGCATACCTTACATATCTTCGTTTTTAAGTTTAATTAGGTTAGATTATGAAAAACTTAATTATATTTATATATAATTATAAAATTATAAAAACTAACACTTCAAATTTTTAATTTTGTTTTTTATATCACACTTTATATTTTTAAGTTATTAACTTTAGCTTCATATTAGTATCCCTTCTGCCGTAATACTAACTCACGGTTTGTGTTAAAAATCACGGATCCTGTTCTATGATATCGGCATTTGATAATAATCAGCTTGGTATTATAAGATTTGTTGACTATCGTTGTAATTGTTACGCCAATATCAGTCCAATGTCCTACAAAACCATGTTCGTTGGACTTTTCCCGGACGTTCCACTATATCGATGATGGCGCTATTATCGCTTCAATCTTGCAATCTATAGATTAAATATCATATATAAAATGAGTCCAAACAACATAATCATTAGTTACAAATCACAGTTCATTATTGATTTGATTTCTTTTTGTCCGTCGGTGTTAGTGAATTAAAATCAAAATGTCTTTCTCTGGCAAAAAATACAGGAAGGTTGACTTCAAGAACATTCTCGAAATCATCGATGCCTTGAGTAAGTACATAATTAGTCTTGATATTATTACATTAAGCTAGAGTACGGTCCATTACAGTAGTCGCCTCCGCTATGCCGACCTGGGTAGCTTAGTATAGGCAAGTCAACAAGTCACGATATATCCAGCTACTAATATCATAAATCCATTACCATTTTTCAGTTTTAATAATTTATCGAAGAAAATATCAATAAATTATTCTTTTACGCAGACCTCGATGAAAAAATTAAGGCAGCCCTTCGGGTGAAAGACTCCACGAACTGCTTCACCAAAAATGCTGATGGAACATGGACATACAAAATCGAGACCCCTGAAAAAGTTTTGTTAGATGAAACTTTCACCTTAGACAAGGAACACGAGTATAAGAGGCCTGATGGTGTTGTAAACATTGCTAAGTTCTGGCTTGAGGGTAATACCATGAAGCAAACTCTCGCTAATAAGGAAGGCAAAACTGTCCATTTTGATAGGACCTTTGATGGGGATAAAATGACCATGGTACGTAGTTCATGATAGTATTTCATATAATGTACAAGAATTTTATACTCCAGTAAAAGTTTAGTACAGCGCATAATAACAAGGGCACCTACTATTGGCAATATTGACATTCAACCGACTTGAGCCTGTGTACAAACTCTATATTTGAGTGTGAATATTATTGTGTTGTTTTGGCTCTTACTCAAGTATTAAATGCTGTCAATTATTTTTTATTTTTACTTATTCCAGACTGTCAAGTTAGATGGACTCGACACCGTCGGAACAGTTGTCTACGCAGCAGTTTAAATTTTTACTACTTTTAAGATAAGTCAAAATTATAATGATCTTTTCAGGAATTAAATGTTTTTTTAAATAAGAATTTATTTTGTTTATAATTTAAATACCCTTAATATTACACAAATCATTTTATTAATTGTATTATTTTGTCCAAAGTTCAAATTCATTTTATCAACTTGATTTATTCGATCTTGAAGGTTTTTCTGAGAGATGTAATATGAATCAACATTTATCGTTCTTTGTCGTTTAATTGAGTCTTGCAAAATAATTTTTAGATACAGGCCGTTGTTTTCGTATAAATCAAATAATACGTATTTACAATAAAATCATTATAACTACTTATTTTTGTATTTTGCATTTTTTTTTACAAACATATGACACAAAAATATTTTTTATTTCTAAATCTTATTTTATTATAACATAAAATTTATGTATCAACACCTAACAAATATAATGAAACATAATTAATATAATTTTAATAGATCCATGTAAATGTTAATCCCTAATAATTTTCCAAACAGCCTGTAGTTAGTATTCCGAATTATCGTTATCATTGAAGGGGATTAACGAGACCTATAAATTCCAGTAGCAGCTTGTAAATCAATGTTTATTAATCTGAACTCGGTGAGTGATTCGTGCGAAATGTCTTTCTCTGGCAAGAAATTTAAGAAGGTAGACTTCAAGAATGTTGTTGAAGTCATTGAAGCCTTAAGTAAGTATTGTCGATTTAATTTACCCCTGATAGGTATGTACTAATATATATTTATTCTTAATATGGTTTTGATAAAATGTTTGATAAAGACATCTTCAACATCTTTAATGTATATTTTTCAACTTAAAATATTGAATTCAGCGATGACCGACATATTAAATATTTTTGTGACTCCATCCTTATAAATGATCCGGTCAAACTTGGTTATCTTTAAACATTTTTTTGCACATTAATACAATTTCTTTTAATCGTTGATTACTATTGTAATTTTCTTAAACAAATGAAATATATGTAAGGTAATATAAGTAATTAGGATACACATTAATAACTGTCAATAAATATTTTTAATCATTTTTCTTTTATTTTTCAACAGAGATTGACGAAAAAATCAAGGCAATGCTCACAGAGACGGCAGCCACGACATGCTTCACAAAGAACGCTGACGGCACATGGAACTACAAAGTTGAAACCCCAGAGAAAGTTCTCATTAATGAAACTTTCGCCTTAAACCAGGAATTCGATTACGCCAGACCCGATGGTGTGGTGAATAAGGTCAAATTCTGGTTGGAAGGTGAAACAATGTTCCAAACCATGACTGGTACAACTGGAAAGTCTATTCATTTTGAAAGAGCCTATAGTGGAGATAAAATGACCATGGTTAGTATTGAAATGGTGGTTCTTCAAAAGTCTAATGGAGACAATTCTGCCAAATACGCAACGGGCAAAATTCCAACAATAAATTACAAAATTTTAACGCACACGTAAACTGTTATGACAAAAAGAAAAAGGGTTGGGAGTTTCTAAGTAATTGTACTGATAATATCAAGTTGCAATATGTTGACAAGCGATATAATTCTATCAATCTTTGTCCCTAATGGCGATATCTAATCGCAGTGAAAAAGATTACGTAACTCTTTATTAGTTTTAATATTTTATACTTGTTACAGACTGTAGCCATCGATGGATTAACAACCAAAGCTGAAGTAATATACAACGTCGTCTAAAGTATTAATAGATATTATTTAAGAAATAACTCAATAAAAGGCTGCTTTTGTATTTATTTTTAATTTTTTCTATTGATTAAGATTCCTAAAACTGACTGACTTCATTTGAAAGTTGATTCACATCTATGACTAATTTAAATCAATATTACTATGAAGTTTAAATATAAAATCTAGGGGTGTGTGAATATTCGAATCCACGAATTATTCGAGACGAATCGAATATTCGAATAGTTCGAACTATCACTATTCGATTCGATTCGATCCGACCACTATTCGCACACCTCTAATAAAATCATTACGTTATATATTCATTTCAATTCAATTGTTTTATATAAAGGTAGGTTAGAAGTGACTTGTAAGCTTTTGTAGGTAGTGATAAAGTTTAGTTGTCCAAAGTTTAAGTAGGCGGATATAACGCGAGGAGTGTGCCTGACAATCTGGATGGAGCACATTCGTCTTCTTAATCCGGCATATTAGAGCTGTGGTAACAGTTGTCTCCGCTTGGTCATATGCCAAACTATTAATATAAAACAGTACTAATTTAGAAAATTTTCTCAGGATAAATGAAAACCAAAATATTTTCACAATATATATTTTTTGTAATTATTTAAGCGGCTGTGTAGTGTCTAATTGCTTTGCCGTTCCATCCATCAATAGTTGAAGTCTGAAAAATTATATAACTTAATATATTCTACACACATTTGTTTTTTCATTTTATATATTTAGTTATATTATTAATCTTTGTGGACAATACTTTGAGACAATTTTAGTTCAAGATACAAAATTCAAAGTATACGAAGAAAAATTACGTATAAATCGTCACGTATTTTGCGTAATTAATCTATTTAGCTTGAGATTTCAAATGCCCCAAAAATAGCATAATAATTAATAGATTAGTATATGCTTACGGTAGTTAATTGAGTTGGTCCAAATTCCCTTACGATGGTGACCACCTTGCCATTAGGATGTTTTTGAACGTGTTTTAAAGATTTACCTCCCACTGTGATGGTGGATTTTGACTGCAAATAATTATTTTTTGTATTAGCTATTATATACAAACGTTGGATTATTAAAATACTGAATAACAAAAGAGTAATTAATTCAGTAAATAAATTCATAAAAATAAGGGTATAGGACGAAACCTCAAGTCTCAGATCTACTTACAATAAACCCAGGAGCCAAAACTTCATCGAACTCCTGTCCGTCTGTGAATGTCAGCTCCATAATTGGTGCCAGCTTTAAAGTAAATGAACCATTACTGTTCTTCACTAGAGAAACATCAGGTTTAGCTTGAATGTATTTCTGTTTTAGATCGCTGGTTAAACCTTAAAGATAAGTGGATATTTTCATATCTACTATATGTATATGTATGTATTGCGGCTCTATTCCATTATACGGAAACCCTCTGCGTACGAGATCTCTTTTGTTAAGTAGCATATTTTAATAAATAACAAATGTGTTTCCTATCTATGCAATGTACATGATTCCTCGATTCCTTTTTTAA
This sequence comes from Tineola bisselliella, assembly GCA_028551675.1. Lineage (NCBI taxonomy): Eukaryota > Metazoa > Arthropoda > Insecta > Lepidoptera > Tineidae > Tineola > Tineola bisselliella. Next base: position 85,936 of record JAPWLS010002362.1, read on the forward strand.
GAAATCTTCCGAATACCACATCCGGTAACTAATGTTCAATATAAATGTGTCATCATATTACACATTTTTTTATCTACACATGTAGAAAACAATCTAATCAAAGAGTGACAAATAATTCATTAATTATAAACATTTTTGTTTTAGTTTTAGATTTACAAGCCTCGCTCAATGTTAACTAGCGGACTCGTAACATAAAAAAGATATTTTTTTTCGTATTACATTGGCGCCGTAAACAACTGGTATATTAGTTTTTATTAAGTTTTTTTTATTTCTTAAGAGGCTTCACTACTTTATTCACCTTTAAACTAAATCTACAACAAAACTAAATTTAATATATATGATTTTTTTATTTATACTCATTTTATCCAGCCATCAATAATAATTTATTTCTGATTAAACATTACAAGTCTTATAGGTTAATGACATGCTTTTTTTGATACTTCACTTCACTTACCCAAAGCATCAGTATAACCTTCATCATTCTCACTCTTCGAATATTTGTAGGCTTTTCCAAGAAATTCAGTCATATTTTTTAAGAATACAGCGACTGCTTCCTTCAATTGTTACCCAAAAACAAGTTTTTGTAAATAATTTATTTCTTCTATATTATATTTTATTACATCCCTCATTGAAAGGTTATAAATTCATAATACTTAATAAGATTAGATATATGTTTTATTACTAAAAAGAAATACCGGACACAATATTTGTAAAATAATATAAGACAAATGGTATATAACAGCGGTTCTCAAACTTTTTTGGCGAAGGTAAAAGCCCTAATATAATTTTAAAAAACTGATTTATACAATACTGTATAATATGTGTTTATTAATAATCATATTGCATTGTAATATTACGAAATATTTATACATATAATTATGTCCGTATTACTGCTTTTAAATTTTCTGTTGGAATATTTAGATGTAACCTTATAATCTCCTCTTAGTAGGCATTTGATGCAGTATTTTCGCCCTAGGGCTTCGCGGAGCACACTTCGAGAATGGCTAGTATATAAACAAGTGACTAATTCGCGTATTGGACCAACTTGATGTAAAATGGGTATAGTATGAGCTGTTACTCAGGACGATGTGTATTTGCTACTCTGTAGGGGTACTACCACAGAGTATACCAGATACATTCATGCCGAATATCATTTTATGTTTACCCGTAGGCATATAATACGATGTAATGCCTCTATACAGTAGCTATTCTTCTACATCATAACAGATTTATTATATATTATTATGACATTAATATGTAAGTAGACAATGCCAGTATATAATAGATAAATCAAATGGATTATAATAATTTATGAAATATAAAAAGTATAAAAAATATAAAAAGTAAATAAATTTAAAAAAAACTTCCTATAATATATTTGTTAGAAATTAGAGATCAATTTCGTTGATTATAAATAACAAAACGACCTTGATTTTTGGACTCTAGACTTTGATCTACAGCAATACATTTTATTATATAATATTAATATTGGTATTATAATTATAATGACATTATATATTTTACTGTGTTTATTGTTTTATTGTATGTTAATTAAGAATCATCTTTCGTTATGCCCTGCCGCTGTCAACCCATAACGAGGTCACTTCACAGGTGTTACGTTTGAAAGTGGGTGGTACTATACCGGGATGGCATACTGGGATAATACACATCATGAATCTGCCTATCACTCTTTAACTAAATAAATAAACCGATTTAAATATCGTTTGGTACACTGGTAGAGTTCTAGGAACAATTGAAGGAATCAATAAAAGAAATATATTTATCAAAAATGCATTTTGTTCAAGGACACAAAACGATTGCATATCACCTAAACTCGAATAATTATCTTGTTTTTTTACAAAGATAACATTGATTATATAAATTTTATTATTAAAAAACAATATCTATTATTTAAACATTATATATACCATTGCAAGGTTAGTCTAGTAAAAATAAATTTTAATAATTTAATAATGATTTTAATTACTTACGTGGTAGATTGAATAATTTTTTTTCATGACTTTTAGATGCAAGAAACAGTGATTCAGTTGTTTTATTCTTGCGCAATTTCATCACTAGGTAGTCTTATGTTTGAAGAACAATCTATGGTGAACAAACAAAATATGAACATTCTAATTTTTGTCTATAATTTTAGTTAAGTATTTACTATAAAAAATAACAGAAAAGGATATTCTAATTTAAGAATCAGTAATAAAAAATACGCAGAGAAAATGTAATAAATTAAACATTAACATTAATTTGAATAAATTAGAAATAAAATAATTTTCTACCGAACCATGATTATTATAAATTATGTTTATTGATAAAAATATATTGTTGAATGGAAAATTCCGATTCTATTTATTTATCAAATTGCATTTTATTCAATTTGCTTTTATGACAATATTGTTATCATTATTGCCTTCTCAATGAAGGGAATTCATTGCAATCCCCCATTTATATTATACGAATACAATTTTATTTTTTAAATTTAAGGAAAGTTCAAAACAAAACACAAATATATATATTTAAAATTAATCATTTATTTAAAGAAGAAATTAAAATATTATATATAATAATATTATAATTATAATAGAATAAGAATAGAATTAAAATTTAAAAAATATCTTACAGCCCACTATTGTCTTTTCAGTGACAACAATCGAGATATCACAAATACAATAAAATTTCAATATTCAGTGTTTGTATTTTCTAACATTAACGTTACATACATAAGTTTTAAAAATACAAAAATGCAATTATTTATGCGTTGAAAATAATACACGAAACTAAAAAATCCTCTTAATTCTACTTGAGAATTGTTTAATATAAATTCAATTGAGAAAAAAAACACTTCAAAGTTGTATGAAAATTAAATAAAGACTATAATTACCGCGGCACTACGCACTACTAAAGTGAAAGCTAGACAATCTTTATCTTACTCTTTCTACCTCTGTGTTTGACGTAATGTTTGAGTAGGGTTTGAGAGCACTCGTCCGAATTATTGCTGCTAGTATGGATATGGTTAGTCTATGCTTTTCAAGAATATGTATACTGAGTTCCGTTTAATAATTAATAATGATTGTTTTGTTAGCCTTTAACTGCTGAGGTGGGGGCCTCTCAGGTTTTGAGAAAATTTTTTAAAATAATTTTATTAATTCTTGCTGATTTATGATCTCATGTGATTTTTTCCAAAAAATGTTAAGTGTTTTTTTAAATTTTGAAATGATAGTTAATTATATACAATTAAATTATAAAAAATATATTTTATTTTATTTAAATACACCCACTGAAGCTAAATATTAAACACTAAACCCTAAAAACCCTAAAGATGTTTAAATACAAGCACATATATATACGGGACTCTGAGGCCCCCACGTCAGTATTTACGTGAAATTAAATCCACCTCAGTAGTTAAAGGTTAATAGGCATAGCAAAACGCCTTAAATAAATACAATAACTGTACAATATATATAATTTGCAAATGGCATGAAATTAATTTGGCATTGGCGCAAACTATTGTGCCAAACACGTTTTTAAAGCTTACATTTATTTTGCATTCACTATTTCATATGTTCGTAAACATGTATCTGGCCAGCCATCAACGGTCGTTGTCTGAAAACAAAATAAAATTAAGAAAAAAAAAATTTAATAGTGAATCAACGAGTGACCACAATTCTACTTGACAAATAAAGTCTCTATAGTGTATCCCATGAGCGGAGGCAACTACCACCAGAGAGAAATGTGCATCGCCCAGATCAATGTCACGCACGAGGTCACTTCACGGATATTACACTTGTACCTGCACCAGTTTATACCTATAAATGGTTCTAATAAATATAATATCCAATATTTAGTCACATTTCGTTTCCTCAAGACATTTGAAAAATTCACTTCCTGTCGTACCATCCTAATTTAGACTCAATTTTTTTTCTTAATAGTTATAGATCATATCATGTTTTAAATAACAAATGAAATATGACAAAGCAACATCTGATCGCTCGTTGACCTTCGCAACAATTTTTTTTACAATAAATTGTAATATTATTCTGTTTTTATAAATATTATAATTATGTTTTTATTATTCATTAAATACGCATGCCAAGGTTTTATTGCTAAAAACTCTATAAGGTTTCTAAATAAAGCATATTTATTTCTATTAACATTAATAATAATTAATAAAACATATAATATACTATATGTATATGTAGTTTACGGATATTTTCAAAAAATATCAACACAAACATAAAACACGGAAATAATAAAACCAAGATGGAGAAACCAGTCTCCTTTAGAAACCATAAAATAAATAAATTAGGCAAGTGTAATTAAAAATATCACATACAACAATTAAAGTGTTATCCACAAGTTCCCTCACATACGTGGACTTCCTGCCATTGTCTTCCGTCTGAGTTTGAACTAATTTGCCATTCTCCAATTTGAATACACTTTTGACCTGTTTAAAACAGAACTACATTATCAAAGGTCACTATTTAAGTATTCATTCAATTGGGGAACCGTTTCTGTTACTAGAACTTTGTAGAAGAAATTTGTACAGCGCGATTGTTTACAAAGTATTATACTTTAAGGATTTTCATTTGTTTTTCACCAATAGATTGATTGTTTCACCATATTTTTTATGGTTATATTATGAACTATAAAGATGATTAAATTCTTAAAGATGCTCAATTTACAGTTAAGCCAGTATGTAGCTAATATTATATTCTAACTATGGGCAAGGTCCTGAAAGGCCTATGTAAAATAAAAAAATATATATTTTCATTATAATGAAATAGGTTAAATTATATATATTTCTCTATCTAATATTGCATCTATAAAAAATATTAAATAGCGCAACTGATAAATAAACAATAATATTAGTTATTTTTAGTAGCCACCACACTCCACTTAATGTTAAACTAGAGAACGGTCCATGCTGATAGAGGCTTCCGAGATGATCACTTCATGAATGTTACGCTTGGCAGCGGTGGTACTGCTCTGAGGCCATAAATTGGGCTAATAGCCACCATCATTTAAGTCTACAGCTGTGATTAGCAGCTGTATAATTATTGGTTATGTATATTGGCGTTATCTTTGTACTAGCATTATTCTATGAAAAGACACACCGTAAGCAGTAGGCCTTGTACTTCCACATTTAGACAAGTCTATATGGAATTTTCTTTGTGCATTAATCTTTTTAATGTCATAGTGTTGTAATGATTTGCCATTGTCAGAATAAATGCAAGTGTGTTTTGTATCATTTACACACACTTGTGCAGGTTCACAACGAAAATACAGTATACTTTGATTTGTGTAAAATGTTTATATAATGTTTAAATAATAGTCTAAAGAAAAGTAATTATTAAAACCTTAGTTCCATCAGGTCGTTCTTCTACAAGTTCTTCACCTAATCTGAATTTAGTAATGATGTTTCTCAGGGCGGTGGTCATCGCGAACGTATAGGTGCCATCGTCATTTTGCGTAATAGTGACAACAGGAGTAACAGAGCATGCTGCTTTTCTTGATATTAAACCGACGCCTGTAAATATTATTTATGCAATAATTGTGTGATTGGAGTACTAAGTTTGATTGATATTTAACAAATTAAAACTATGTAAATAGATCGAAAAATCTAGTAATTACGTTGAACTACGCAATAGATATATTTTGTTATCGTTACTTAGATTTTTGTGCTTTTTCTCAATGTACGCCAACGCCGGTAAATTAATAGCTAATTAAAATAAACAATAAAATAATCTTTAATAGCCTTTGTAGGCTTATTTATATACAATCCTTGATTTCATAAAGCCATTGTAAAAAAGGCATATTTTCCGCTCTAAACTAGTTTGATTAACTCACAAAGGTTTTTTAATTAAAACAATATGAGCAAATAAATAAATATAAAACTAAAAATACTTACCAATAAATTTTAAATAATCCTCGAATTTGTCCGAAGTTTTTAGTTTGAATTTTTTATTTAGAAAATTGTCCATTTTATTTAATGTTTAACACACCGACACCAATAACAAACTAGGTTCGTTATAAACAGACCTGTAGCGTTCAATGCTTGGAATTACGCAAAATGTCTTAAAGCTATCTATACACTGATTTTGATGACCAATGAAACTATTTATTCCGCCATATTGCGCGAATTTTTAGACAAATTGTCGCGTTTGCTTTCATGTTTTATTCGGTCTATTTTGCTTTTTTACTACTTCGAATTTTAAACTAAATTATAGCGTTTTTTATGTATAAGTGTTTTGTTTCTTTCCATCCATTAATTAAAAAAATATCGACTATAATAATTGAAAATAATTCAATTTTATATATATCGTGCATTAAAAGTGCAATGAACGTTTAACGATTTAAAATAGACCGCAACTCAGATTAGAAAATAGATTTCCGAGTCATTTGAAACCAAAAATAAAATGCACATACATAATGCAAACTGGTATGTTAATTATTTTTTAAATTAATTTTAACTTTTTTGTGTATAATATTTTTATTCATCTCACAATATTGTTTAAATATTGTTAAATATTGTTTTAATTTGTGTTAAACGTCCCAATAATGAGAAAAAGATCACATCATTTTTTGTGTCAGTGTCTGGGAAATTTTAAAATGATTATTCCTATTATACTTAGTTTATTTACAGCTCTATGTATCAAAAGAGATTCTCAATCTTTTCAAGCATAATTCGAAAATAAGCAATTATCATTAAAGAAACACTCCCTCTCCCCCGTCGCGTCGCTTGGAACAATAGCGACCGATGGACGGCCTTAATGCCCCGGTTGGGATTTAATGACTGACGGAATGAATTAATGGCTTATTTACAATTAATTCGTCGTAGTGTATGCGCGACCTAATAATAGACACCTAACCGGTTTAGCAGATAATAAAGATACTGAATAATTAATATAATAATAGCGTACTTTATTAAGTCAGTTTTTCATTTTACAACAATTATTCTGCAGTGATATTATTCTCACTAACTAGCAACTATAGTCTATAAATTATAAAATTTAATTTAGATTTAAGATGCCTACACCGGTAGAGGCTTTGACGTGAATTGAGTTTCTTATTTAATTATGTTATTTTATACTTCGATGAATTAGTGAATGGTTAATATAATTACAACATTAAAATAAAGTATTTACCGAATTTATTTTTCTTTTAATTACACTTTAAATTAAAATAAATCACAATAACACAGAGTACTTGACACAAACGTCATTTTGTTAAGTCATTTTCTATTATTTATTTTTTAAATATGAACTATGGTCGCTCAGTTTATATGATAATAATAAAAACTATAATACATTACACAAAAATTGAAACTGCAAAAGGCGAACTTAATTAGGTATTTTCTGCCAGTTAACCTTTGAGAGATGTGGTCAGCGTTGCTGTGTACAGTGAGGGGAAGTGAAATAAATTAAATGTTAAATAAATACAATATAAAGAATAATATTTATGTAATAATATGATTAAAATTAGTTACATTGTCAGAGGATCTTCTTTTTATCTAGAAAGAGATGTCTAGCTTGCAGAGTCTGTTTTTTTAACACTAGAACTACCAGCCGGTCAATATGACCTATTTTTATCAGACGGTCAAAATGACCGGACGATTTATGCTTACAAAGTATTGATTATAATTCAATAAATTTATTGTAGAATTGTAAAAAATAGAATCGTTTATAAAAAATAATGAGTAAGGTTTTATGTACATAAAAGTCCTGTGAAGAATTTTAAAAAGTTTCTAGTGTTAATACTGTATAATTGAAGCATTGATTAAAAGATTCGTAGGTAGACATAATGGTTGTTAACTTGGTCTACTGTCTCATCAATTCCACTTCCAAACATTTCTCTGTGGTAACAATTGCCTTTAATTAAATATGGACCACAGTTTAGCTTAACATCAGACGTGTGCGGTTCAAAGTAAACAGCTGCTTTATAATAAGAAGATAATAATATAGTTTTACCTCTGAATAAAGCCCGGAATATATTTTGAGCTAGCGTGTTTGGCTAGAGTTTGGCCTCCCTGTACGGTCGGTTTTAATAAAAATTACTTTGGCATTGATCAAAGCAAACTGTATAGCGTGTCTCTAATATCACAAAATTGATATAATTCAATGCCATGTTAAATATTTTATGAAACAATTAGGCGTATGTTTAAAAAATTACTATATAAAGTCAGGTTAGGCTTATGATTATAATGTAATAGTTATATTTTTATAACATAATTCACACGTTATTTTTAATACAATATGATATAATCTAATTACATATGAGTTACACTGGTTAATTTTTTTTTACAATATATACATAAATAACGTTTTAGCGTTTATTTTTTTGACGTTATTTGACGAGCGTCAATTTTTTCTGACGTTTCGAAAGTCACGTGTACAGTAGTCATCGTGGCGCTTCCACGCTACTAACAAAGTTTATTAGTGTCACATTTGTGAATAAATATTACAAACAATTGGTGGTCCCTAACCGTAGGATTTTTTTGTCACGAAATTAAAAAAAAAAAAAAGTATCTCTCTGGTATACCTCCCTTTGGTTACTAATTAAGTATGGAGTATATGGGTAGAACCATGCGGTAGAAAAAAAATATTTAGTTTTTTTTGTATGGGAGAAAATACATTAAGTACATTTATTTGAAAACAAATAGAACTGAAGGGCTGGTGCTTATATGGGCTATTGTACCATACACGGCGAACAAGATGACACACAGATCATGCACCTTTAGGCGCCTATTCGCATTTTACAGCCTTTTGAAAATTTGAAATTTCGTGAAGTGATTTTACAAATTTTTGACGTTATTAGATGATACTTCCACGGATGAGTCAGACAGCCAGAGTGAAAGAGAAAATGATTAATTTTCAAAGATTTTTGTGTAACTAATAAAAAAAATGCAATTTTAATAAGCGGGACTTTTCACTTTTTAATGATATTGTTAATAACGATTCAAAAATTCAATCAAGCGATTTATATTGACTTGAAATTAATAAATCATAGAGAATTTGTTTCACACTTTAAACAAACAATCGTCAGTTGGCACGACGCCGGTGGATTCTTCGTCTATCGAGCTGCATAAGATGCAGCGCGCCAGAGGAATCTGGTCAGCACGCTCGACTTTGGAGAGCCGACTGACGATGAATCCACCACTATCAACGTGGCTGACGTTCACTTTCATGCTTGATTAGATATTAATAATCATTCCACAAAATTTCAAGTGAAGATCGATCACTTGAATTTTCCAATTTTCCGACGACTTCAAACCTCTGACTGACGATGATCCCCCCATCGGGAAAGTGGCTGACGGGTATTTTTACGTTTAATCATCAATAATTTACAATATAAACAAATTTTCATTCGCAGATCTATCACTTTTTTTCATAGGTTTCACGACGAGTTTCACAGCCTCCCACGCCCACACCCACCGCTACTGGACTGGCTGACGCGCGAATCCTATATGTTAATGTTGAGAACTACGCATGGTAAAAAAATTGTGTGCAGATCGATCATTGATAATGGCATTGTTTCCATAGTCATTATAGTCGTTACCCCGATTGCCTCCATTTTTTGGATTGTTTTGATCGCCCCCGTCATCATCGCTATCATCTATAAAAAACAATAATTTTTAATACAATTACATTTTTCCTTCTGTACCATAGTTCTTAAATAGACCTCTAGGTTGCTTTTGATTTAGTATGCAAATACTATATATCCCAGTCATAAGGACAAGTATGTATGTATCCCTACTAATATTATAAATGTGAATGTGAGTTTGTTTGTTACGTTTTCACGCAACAACTACTTGACCGATCATCATGAAACTTTGTACACATATTTTTGGAGGCACTAGAAGTAGCATTTATTAAAAATTAAATTATTATTTTTTACTATAATTGTTTCTATATTTTTTCCGTCTGTCATTTTTATATATGCAGCATAAAACTATTTGAATTTTTGAGGTTAGTTGTCATTATTGTGGTTAGATGCCACTTGATTACAGAAGTGTGTTATATCTTCATAATTACGCGAACGAAGTCGGGGGCAACAGCTAGTATAATCTATTTAATATAAACCAACCACAATCCGGACAAACCCAGCAAGTCTTGCAACAGTACGCTCTTCTATTCATTACTGAAATAAAAAATTAATCATAAAATGACACGCAAAAAGCAATTAAAAATCAGTCATAAAGTCGTTGTATTTCGATTATGTGTAAAATAAAACCACAACGAATTTACTTACGCAAATATTTACTATAATGTTCGTCAGCTGAATAAAAACATAAAAAAATATTACATAAGTAACTACATAGAAAGGCTAAGACAAACATAAAAAATATTTCTGCTTCTAATCTCTCTTTATGCAGCTTCCCCAACACTTTGCAATCGATCTACTTCCTACTGACAGTCTATACATAAAAAGCAGGCGATGAGTTTCTCTAGAGATCATTCTTTTCTGCTTTTATCAAATATCTATTGAAGACAATTCTGCCAATGTGGAGTATTCGGGTATCAGCCCAATAAGAAACACGTTAACCCTCATGTCAAAATAAATATCTCTCTAGAGATCATAATAACATAGGTATACAGTGAGTACAAATATCCTTATGAAATGAAATATATTTATTTTGTACAGGGATGTAAATTAATAACATAATACAGTTTCACATGTCTCACCAATTACTTGGAGTGCAAAAAAAAATATATCAATTAATAACAGAATGTCAATTTACAATTATTCTATGTCAATCTTTCTTACATTTATATAGGTTATTATTTGTCAATTTGTATATATACATTAAATTTATAATTATTGAAATCTCATAAAATATTATTATTATAGTCATTAAATCGGTAATCGTTAAAATTCCAAAAACTCTTTAACACTATAAAAACATCTTTGCGTCAGCCAAACATACAATCTATTTTTAAAACACTTTCTGGGTAATAATTAGAGATGTTCCGACTAGTCGGTCACTAGTCAGTAAAGCCGACTATCCGGCCACTATCGTAGTCGGCGACTAGTCGGCGACTAATCGGCAAAAAGCGCCGACTATCCGGCTTCTTACTTTGTGTCTATTTCTCAATAAAATGTATGTGTTACTTCCTTGTAAAGAAAATATATTGATGACATTTATCAAACAAAATTAGTATCTTAATTAAAAAACAAATCAACATAATATTTAATGACATATATTGCAATTCTGCGTGATGATATTTGAAACTATCGTCAAACTAGTGAGCTGTAAAACTCAAAAAACTTTTTTTGTTATTTATATTTGTCCACATGTCAGTAGTGACTGAAATTGCAGCGAATCAGCTGTAAACGAAGCGTCACGGGAATCCTCTAAACCGTAGTCGGCTTATTTACAACCGACTAATCGGCTAGTCGGCCAAAGTCATAATCGGCACATCTCTAGTAATAATTTAATATCAATCGGTAGTTTATTAATATTTTAATTTAATTTAATTTTAATTTTAATGTTTTGTTACATCAAGATGACAGTAGGATGCGTTTTTAAAAAAGTTTATTTTTTACGTGAAGTCAACTAGCAACTAACTGAATGCAATAGGAAACCATTGAAAATAGAAAAAAACATAAAAATGATAAGTAGATTTTTTCTTGTTGGTTTTTTTTTTGACATGAGGGTTTACGTGTGAATTTTATAATTTCTTATTGAATACTCAACATTAGCAGAATTGTCTTTAACACTAGATTTAGCAGACCAGTCAAAATGACTAGTCTTGCAAGATCAAATTAAAATTCCTACTGCGTGTAACATTTTCTTTAATTCTTCTAATCTTCTTTAATTTATAACAGAAGAATTAGTTTTATGAATTTTATATTATTTTATATATATTTGTAATAAATACATACTTTTTTGGTTTTGAAAGAAACAGGTATATTTAAGCTGGTAAATCTAGAGTTAATAGATATCTTTAATAAAAGAAGAAGAAGTATTGTTACCATTCTTATATACCTACTATCTTACAGACTATTAACATGTTTTCATTCGATAAGATGAGGATCCTAGTTAGGTCAGTTTTGAATGGGATCCTTTCGGGTTACCTATATTACAATACTCAAGGTTTCAACTATAATTATGTAGAATAAACTTACATGCGTTAACAGTTAATTGCA